>CAKAJA020000874.1:0-41834 GCA_916610235.2 Lasioglossum morio | reverse complement strand
TATGCGTTATGCGTTATGCGTTATGCGTTATGCGTTATGCGTTATGCGTTATGCGTTATGCGTTATGCGTTATTGGTTATGCGTTATTCGTTATGAGTAATGAGTTATAAGTTATGCGTTATGCGTAATGCGTTATGCGTTATGCGTTATGCGTTATGCTTTATGCGTTATGCGTTATGCGTTATGCTTTATGCGTTATTCGTTATGCGTTATGCGTTATGCGTTATGCGTTATGCGTTATGCGTTATGCGTTATGCGTGATCCGACATGCATTATGCATTTAGCGTTATGCGTTATTCGTTATGAGTTATGAGTTATAAGTTATGCGTAATGCGTTATGCGTTATGCGTTATGCATTATGCTTTATCCGATATGCGTTATGCGTTATGCTTTATGCGTTATGCGTTATGCGTTATGCGTTATGCCTTATGCGTTATGCGTTATTCGTTATGAGTAATGAGTTATAAGTTATGCGTTATGCGTTATGCTTCATGCGTTATGCGTTATGCGTTATGCGTTATGCGTTATGCGTTATGCGTTATGCGCTATGCGTTATACGGTATGCGTTATGCGTTATGCGTTATGCGTTATGCGTTATGCGTTATGCGTTATGCGTTAGGCGTTATGCGTTATGCGTTATGCGTTATGCGTTATGCGTTATGCTTTATGCGTTATGCGTCATGCGTTATGCTTTATGCGTTATGCGTTACTCCTTATGAGTTATGGGTTATAAGTTATGCGTAATGCGTTATGCGTTATGCGTTATGCATTATGCTTTATCCGTTATGCGTTATGCGTTATGCTTTATGCGTTATGCGTTATGCGTTATGAGTAATGAGTTATAAGTTATGCGTTATGCGTTATTCGTTATGAGTAATGAGTTATAAGTTATGCGTTATGCGTTATGCTTTATGCGTTATGCGTTATGCGTTATGCGTTATGCTTTATGCGTTATGCGTTACTCCTTATGAGTTATGAGTTATAAGTTATGCGTAATGCGGTATGCGTTATACGTTATACGTTATGCGTTATGCGTTATGCGTTATGCATTATGCGTTATACGGTATGCGTTATGCGTTATGCGTTATGCGTTATGGGTTATGCGTTATGCGTTATGGTTATGCGTTATGCGTTATGCGTTATGCGTTATGCGTTATGCGTTATGCGTTATGCGTTATGCGTTATGCGTTATGCGTTATGCGTTGTGCGTTATACGTTGCGTTATGCGTTATGCGTTATGCGTTATGCGTTATGCGTTATGCGTTATGCGTTATGCGTTATGCGTTATGCTTTATGCGTTATGCATTATGCGTTATTCGTGATCCGTTATGCGTTAGGCGTTATGGGTTTTCCGGTGTTCGTTATGCGTTGTGCATTATGCGTTATGCGTTATGAAGTAAGGGTTATGGTTTATGCATTATGCGTTGTGCGCTATACGTTTGCGTTATGCGTTATGCGTTATGCGTTATGCGTTATGCGTTATGCTTTATGCGTTATGCATTATGCGTTATACGGTATGCGTTATGCGTTATACGTTATGCGTTATGCGTTATGCGTTATGGGTTATGCGTTATGCGTTATGGTTATGCGTTATGCGTTATGCGTTATGCGTTATGCGTTATGCGTTATGCGTTATGCGTATGTGTTATGCGATATGCGTTATGCGTTATGCGTTATGCGTTATGCGTTATGCGTTATGCATAATGCGTTATACGTTATGTATTATGCGTTATCCTTATGCGTTATGCGATATGCGTCATGCATCAAGCCTTATGCGTTATGCGATATGCGATATGCGTCATGCATCAAGCCTTATGCGTTATGCGTTATGCTTTATGCGTTATTCGTTATGCGTTATGCGTTATGCGTTATGCGTTATGCGTTATGCGTTATGCGTTATGCGTGATCCGACATGCATTATGCATTTAGCGTTATGCGTTATTCGTTATGAGTTATGAGTTATAAGTTATGCGTAATGCGTTATGCGTTATGCGTTATGCATTATGCTTTATCCGATATGCGTTATGCGTTATGCTTTATGCGTTATGCGTTATGCGTTATGCGTTATGCCTTATGCGTTATGCGTTATTCGTTATGAGTAATGAGTTATAAGTTATGCGTTATGCGTTATGCTTCATGCGTTATGCGTTATGCGTTATGCGTTATGCGTTATGCGTTATGCGTTATGCGTTATGCGCTATGCGTTATACGGTATGCGTTATGCGTTATGCGTTATGCGTTATGCGTTATGCGTTATGCGTTATGCGTTAGGCGTTATGCGTTATGCGTTATGCGTTATGCGTTATGCGTTATGCTTTATGCGTTATGCGTCATGCGTTATGCTTTATGCGTTATGCGTTACTCCTTATGAGTTATGGGTTATAAGTTATGCGTAATGCGTTATGCGTTATGCGTTATGCATTATGCTTTATCCGTTATGCGTTATGCGTTATGCTTTATGCGTTATGCGTTATGCGTTATGAGTAATGAGTTATAAGTTATGCGTTATGCGTTATTCGAAATGAGTAATGAGTTATAAGTTATGCGTTATGCGTTATGCTTTATGCGTTATGCGTTATGCGTTATGCGTTATGCTTTATGCGTTATGCGTTACTCCTTATGAGTTATGAGTTATAAGTTATGCGTAATGCGGTATGCGTTATACGTTATACGTTATGCGTTATGCGTTATGCGTTATGCGTTAAGCGTTATGCGTTTTGCTGTATTCGTTATGCGTTGTGCATTATGAGTTATGCGTTATGTGTTATGCTTTATGCGTTATGCGTTATGCGTTACGCTTTATGCGTTATGCATTATGCGTTATGCGTTATGCGTTATGCATTATGCGTTATGCGTTATGCGTGATCCGTTATGCGTTATGCATTATGCGTTATGCGTTATGCGTGATGCGTTATGCGTTAAGCGTTATGCGTTACGCTTTATGCGTTATGCATTATGCGTTATGCGTTATGCGTTATGCATTATGCGTTATGCGTTATGCGTGATGCGTTATGCGTTAAGCGTTATGCGTTTTGCTGTATTCGTTATGCGTTGAGCATTATGCGTTATGCGTTTTGCGGTATTCGTTATGCGTTATGATTTATGCTTTATGCTTTATGCGTTATGCGTTATGCGTTATGCGTTATGAGTTATGCGTTATGCGTTATGCGTTATGCGTTATGCGTTTTGCGGTATTCGTTATGCGTTGTGCATTATGCGTTATGCGTTGTGCGTTATGGGTTATGATTTATGCGTTATGCGATATGAGTTATGCGTTAAGCGTTATGCGTTATGCGTTATGCGTTATGCGTTATGCGTTATGCGTTATGCGTTATGCGTTATGCGTTATGCGTTATGCGTTATGCGTTATGCGTTATGCGTTATGCGTTATGCGTTATGCGTTATGCGTTATGCGTTATGCGTGATGCGTTATGCGTTATGCGTTATGCGATATGCGTCATGCATCAAGCCTTATGCGATATGCGATATGCGTCATGCATCAAGCCTTATGCGTTATGGGTTATGCGTTAACGTTATGCGTTATGCGTTATGATTTATGCTTTATGCGTTATGCGTTATGCGTGATCCGACATGCGTTATGCATTTTGCGTTATGCGTTATTCGTTATGAGTTATGAGTTATAAATTATGCGTAATGCGTTATGCGTTATGCGTTATGCGTTATGCGTTATGCGTTATGCGTTATGCGGTACGCGTTATGCGTTATGCGTTATGCGTTATGCGTTATGCGTTATGCGTTATGCGTTATACGTTGTACGTTATGCGTTATGCGTTATGCGTTATGTTTTATGCGATATGCGTTATGCGTTATTCGTTATGCATTATGCGTTGTGCGATATGCGTTATGCGTGATCCGACATGCATTATGCGTTATGCGTTATGCGTTATTCGTTATGAGTAATGAGTTATAAGTTATGCGTTATGCGTTATGCTTTATGCATTATGCGTTATGCGTTATGCGTTATGCGTTATGCGTTATGCGTTATGCTTTATGCGTTATGCTTTATGCGTTATGCGTTACTCCTTATGAGTTATGAGTTATGCGTTATGCTTTATGCGTTATGCGTTATGCGTTATGCGTTATGCGTTATGCGTTATATGTTATGCGTTATGCGTTATGCGTTATGCGTTATGCGTTATGCGTTATGCGTTATGCGTTATGCGTTATGCGTTATGCGTTATGCTTTATGCGTTATGCGTTATGAGTTATACGTTATGCGTTATGCATTATGCGTTATGCGTTATGCGTTATGCGTTATATGTTATGCGTTATGCGTTATGCGTTATGCGTTATGCGTTATGCGTTGTGCGTTATGCGTTGTGCGTTATACGTTTGCGTTATGCGTTATGCGTTATGCGTTATACGGTATGCGTTATGCGTTATGCGTTGGCGTTATGCGTTATGCGTTAACGTTACGCGTTATGCGTTATGCGTTATGCTTTATGCGTTATGCGTTATGAGTTATACGTTATGCGTTATGCGTTATGCGTTGTGCGTTATGCGTTATGCGTTACGCGTTATGCGTTATGCGTTATGCTTTATGCGATATTCGTTACTCCTTATGAGTTATGAGTTATAAGTTATGCGTAATGCGTTATGCGTTATGCGTTATGCTTTATGCGTTATGCGTTATGCGTTATGCGTTATGCGTTATGCGTTATGCGTTATGCGTTATGCGTTACGCTTTATGCGTTATGCATTATGCGTTATGCGATATGCGTTGTGCGTTATGCGTTATGCGTTATGCGATATGCGTTGTGCGTTATGCGTTATGCGTTATGCGTTATGCGTTATGCGTTATGCGTTATGCGGTACGCGTTATGCGTTATGCGTTATGCGTTATGCGTTATGCGTTATGCGTTATGCGTTATGCGTTATACGTTGTACGTTATGCGTTATGCGTTATGTTTTATGCGATATGCGTTATGCGTTATTCGTTATGCATTATGCGTTGTGCGATATGCGTTATGCGTGATCCGACATGCATTATGCGTTATGCGTTATGCGTTATTCGTTATGAGTAATGAGTTATAAGTTATGCGTTATGCGTTATGCTTTATGCATTATGCGTTATGCGTTATGCGTTATGCGTTATGCGTTATGCTTTATGCGTTATGCTTTATGCGTTATGCGTTACTCCTTATGAGTTATGAGTTATGCGTTATGCTTTATGCGTTATGCGTTATGCGTTATGCGTTATTCGTTATAAGATATGCGTTATGCGTTATGCGTTATGCTTTATGCGTTATGCGTTATGAGTTATACGTTATGCGTTATGCATTATGCGTTATGCGTTATGCGTTATGCGTTATATGTTATGCGTTATGCGTTATGCGTTATGCGTTATGCGTTATGCGTTGTGCGTTATACGTTTGCGTTATGCGTTATGCGTTATGCGTTATACGGTATGCGTTATGCGTTATGCGTTGGCGTTATGCGTTATGCGTTATGCGTTACGCGTTATGCGTTATGCGTTATGCTTTATGCGTTATGCGTTATGAGTTATACGTTATGCGTTATGCGTTATGCGTTGTGCGTTATGCGTTATGCGTTACGCGTTATGCGTTATGCGTTATGCTTTATGCGATATGCGTTACTCCATATGAGTTATGAGTTATAAGTTATGCGTAATGCGTTATGCGTTATGCGTTATGCTTTATGCGTTATGCGTTATGCGTTATGCGTTATGCGTTATGCGTTATGCGTTATGCGTTACGCTTTATGCGTTATGCATTATGCGTTATGCGTTATGCGTTATGCATTATGCGTTATGCGTTATGCGTGATGCGTTATGCGTTAAGCGTTATGCGTTTTGCTGTATTCGTTATGCGTTGAGCATTATGCGTTATGCGTTTTGCGGTATTCGTTATGCGTTATGATTTATGCTTTATGCTTTATGCGTTATGCGTTATGCGTTATGCGTTGTGCGTTATACGTTTGCGTTATGCGTTATGCGTTATGCGTTATACGGTATGCGTTATGCGTTATGCGTTGGCGTTATGCGTTATGCGTTATGCGTTACGCGTTATGCGTTATGCGTTATGCTTTATGCGTTATGCGTTATGAGTTATACGTTATGCGTTATGCGTTATGCGTTGTGCGTTATGCGTTATGCGTTACGCGTTATGCGTTATGCGTTATGCTTTATGCGATATGCGTTACTCCATATGAGTTATGAGTTATAAGTTATGCGTAATGCGTTATGCGTTATGCGTTATGCTTTATGCGTTATGCGTTATGCGTTATGCGTTATGCGTTATGCGTTATGCGTTATGCGTTACGCTTTATGCGTTATGCATTATGCGTTATGCGTTATGCGTTATGCATTATGCGTTATGCGTTATGCGTGATGCGTTATGCGTTAAGCGTTATGCGTTTTGCTGTATTCGTTATGCGTTGAGCATTATGCGTTATGCGTTTTGCGGTATTCGTTATGCGTTATGATTTATGCTTTATGCTTTATGCGTTATGCGTTATGCGTTATGCGTTATGAGTTATGCGTTATGCGTTATGCGTTATGCGTTATGCGTTATGCGTTTTGCGGTATTCGTTATGCGTTGTGCATTATGCGTTATGCGTTGTGCGTTATGGGTTATGATTTATGCGTTATGCGATATGAGTTATGCGTTAAGCGTTATGCGTTATGCGTTATGCGTTATGCGTTATGCGTTATGCGTTATGCGTTATGCGTTATGCGTTATGCGTTATGCGTTATGCGTTATGCGTTATGCGTTATGCGTTATGCGTTATGCGTTATGCGTTATGCGTTATGCGTTATGCGTTATGCGTTATGCGTGAGGCGTTATGCGTTATGCGTTATGCGATATGCGTCATGCATCAAGCCTTATGCGATATGCGATATGCGTCATGCATCAAGCCTTATGCGTTATGGGTTATGCGTTAACGTTATGCGTTATGCGTTATGATTTATGCTTTATGCGTTATGCGTTATGCGTGATCCGACATGCGTTATGCATTTTACGTTATGCGTTATTCGTTATGAGTTATGAGTTATAAGTTATGCGTAATGCGTTATGCGTTATGCGTTATGCATTATGCTTTATCCGTTATGCGTTATGCGTTATGCTTTATGCGTTATGCGTTATGCGTTATGCGTTATGCGTTATGCGTTATTGGTTATGCGTTATGCGTTATTCGTTATGAGTAATGAGTTATAAGTTATGCGTTATGCGTAATGCGTTATGCGTTATGCGTTATGCGTTATGCTTTATGCGTTATGCGTTATGCGTTATGCTTTATGCGTTATTCGTTATGCGTTATGCGTTATGCGTTATGCGTTATGCGTTATGCGTTATGCGTTACGCGTGATCCGACATGCATTATGCATTTAGCGTTATGCGTTATTCGTTATGAGTTATGAGTTATAAGTTATGCGTAATGCGTTATGCGTTATGCGTTATGCATTATGCTTTATCCGATATGCGTTATGCGTTATGCTTTATGCGTTATGCGTTATGCGTTATGCGTTATGCCTTATGCGTTATGCGTTATTCGTTATGAGTAATGAGTTATAAGTTATGCGTTATGCGTTATGCTTCATGCGTTATGCGTTATGCGTTATGCGTTATGCGTTATGCGTTATGCGTTATGCGTTATGCGCTATGCGTTATACGGTATGCGTTATGCGTTATGCGTTATGCGTTATGCGTTATGCGTTATGCGTTATGCGTTAGGCGTTATGCGTTATGCGTTATGCGTTATGCGTTATGCGTTATGCTTTATGCGTTATGCGTCATGCGTTATGCTTTATGCGTTATGCGTTACTCCTTATGAGTTATGGGTTATAAGTTATGCGTAATGCGTTATGCGTTATGCGTTATGCATTATGCTTTATCCGTTATGCGTTATGCGTTATGCTTTATGCGTTATGCGTTATGCGTTATGAGTAATGAGTTATAAGTTATGCGTTATGCGTTATTCGTTATGAGTAATGAGTTATAAGTTATGCGTTATGCGTTATGCTTTATGCGTTATGCGTTATGCGTTATGCGTTATGCTTTATGCGTTATGCGTTACTCCTTATGAGTTATGAGTTATAAGTTATGCGTAATGCGGTATGCGTTATACGTTATACGTTATGCGTTATGCGTTATGCGTTATGCGTTAAGCGTTATGCGTTTTGCTGTATTCGTTATGCGTTGTGCATTATGAGTTATGCGTTATGTGTTTTGCTTTATGCGTTATGCGTTATGCGTTACGCTTTATGCGTTATGCATTATGCGTTATGCGTTATGCGTTATGCATTATGCGTTATGCGTTATGCGTGATCCGTTATGCGTTATGCATTATGCGTTATGCGTTATGCGTGATGCGTTATGCGTTAAGCGTTATGCGTTACGCTTTATGCGTTATGCATTATGCGTTATGCGTTATGCGTTATGCATTATGCGTTATGCGTTATGCGTGATGCGTTATGCGTTAAGCGTTATGCGTTTTGCTGTATTCGTTATGCGTTGAGCATTATGCGTTATGCGTTTTGCGGTATTCGTTATGCGTTATGATTTATGCTTTATGCTTTATGCGTTATGCGTTATGCGTTATGCGTTATGAGTTATGCGTTATGCGTTATGCGTTATGCGTTATGCGTTTTGCGGTATTCGTTATGCGTTGTGCATTATGCGTTATGCGTTGTGCGTTATGGGTTATGATTTATGCGTTATGCGATATGAGTTATGCGTTAAGCGTTATGCGTTATGCGTTATGCGTTATGCGTTATGCGTTATGCGTTATGCGTTATGCGTTATGCGTTATGCGTTATGCGTTATGCGTTATGCGTTATGCGTTATGCGTTATGCGTTATGCGTTATGCGTTATGCGTGATGCGTTATGCGTTATGCGTTATGCGATATGCGTCATGCATCAAGCCTTATGCGATATGCGATATGCGTCATGCATCAAGCCTTATGCGTTATGGGTTATGCGTTAACGTTATGCGTTATGCGTTATGATTTATGCTTTATGCGTTATGCGTTATGCGTGATCCGACATGCGTTATGCATTTTGCGTTATGCGTTATTCGTTATGAGTTATGAGTTATAAATTATGCGTAATGCGTTATGCGTTATGCGTTATGCGTTATGCGTTATGCGTTATGCGTTATGCGTTATGCGGTACGCGTTATGCGTTATGCGTTATGCGTTATGCGTTATGCGTTATGCGTTATACGTTGTACGTTATGCGTTATGCGTTATGCGTTATGTTTTATGCGATATGCGTTATGCGTTATTCGTTATGCATTATGCGTTGTGCGATATGCGTTATGCGTGATCCGACATGCATTATGCGTTATGCGTTATGCGTTATTCGTTATGAGTAATGAGTTATAAGTTATGCGTTATGCGTTATGCGTTATGCGATATGCGTCATGCATCAAGCCTTATGCGATATGCGATATGCGTCATGCATCAAGCCTTATGCGTTATGGGTTATGCGTTAACGTTATGCGTTATGCGTTATGATTTATGCTTTATGCGTTATGCGTTATGCGTGATCCGACATGCGTTATGCATTTTGCGTTATGCGTTATTCGTTATGAGTTATGAGTTATAAGTTATGCGTAATGCGTTATGCGTTATGCGTTATGCATTATGCTTTATCCGTTATGCGTTATGCGTTATGCTTTATGCGTTATGCGTTATGCGTTATGCGTTATGCGTTATGCGTTATTGGTTATGCGTTATGCGTTATTCGTTATGAGTAATGAGTTATAAGTTATGCGTTATGCGTTATGCTTTATGCGTTATGCGTTATGCGTTATGCTTTATGCGTTATTCGTTATGCGTTATGCGTTATGCGTTATGCGTTATGCGTTATGCGTGATCCGACATGCATTATGCATTTTGCGTTATGCGTTATTCGTTATGAGTTATGAGTTATAAGTTATGCGTAATGCGTTATGCGTTATGCGTTATGCATTATGCTTTATCCGATATGCGTTATGCGTTATGCTTTATGCGTTATGCGTTATGCGTTATGCGTTATGCCTTATGCGTTATGCGTTATTCGTTATGAGTAATGAGTTATAAGTTATGCGTTATGCGTTATGCTTCATGCGTTATGCGTTATGCGTTATGCGTTATGCGTTATGCGTTATGCGTTATGCGTTATGCGCTATGCGTTATACGGTATGCGTTATGCGTTATGCGTTATGCGTTATGCGTTATGCGTTATGCGTTAGGCGTTATGCGTTATGCGTTATGCGTTATGCGTTATGCGTTATGCTTTATGCGTTATGCGTCATGCATTATGCTTTATGCGTTATGCGTTACTCCTTATGAGTTATGGGTTATAAGTTATGCGTAATGCGTTATGCGTTATGCGTTATGCATTATGCTTTATCCGTTATGCGTTATGCTTTATGCGTTATGCGTTATGCGTTATGCGTTATGCGTTATGCGTTATGCGTTATTCGTTATGAGTAATGAGTTATAAGTTATGCGTTATGCGTAATGCGTTATGCGTTATGCGTTATGCGTTATGCTTTATGCGTTATGCGTTATGCGTTATGCTTTATGCGTTATTCGTTATGCGTTATGCGTTATGAGTTATGCGTTATGCGTTATGCGTTATGCGTGATCCGACATGCATTATGCATTTTGCGTTATGCGTTATTCGTTATGAGTTATGAGTTATAAGTTATGCGTAATGCGTTATCCGTTATGCGTTATGCGTTATGCTTTATGCGTTATGCGTTATGCGTTATGCGTTATGCCTTATGCGTTATGCGTTATTCGTTATGAGTAATGAGTTATAAGTTATGCGTTATGCGTTATGCTTCATGCGTTATGCGTTATGCGTTATGCGTTATGCGTTATGCGTTATGCGTTATGCGTTATGCGCTATGCGTTATACGGTATGCGTTATGCGTTATGCGTTATGCGTTATGCGTTATGAGTTATGCGTTATGCGTTATGCGTTATGCGTTATGCGTTATGCGTTATGCGTTATGCGTTGTGCGTTATGCTTTATGCGTTATGCGTCATGCGTTATGCTTTATGCGTTATGCGTTACTCCTTATGAGTTATGGGTTATAAGTTATGCGTAATGCGTTATGCGTTATGCGTTATGCATTATGCTTTATCCGTTATGCGTTATGAGTTATGCTTTATGCGTTATGCGTTATGCGTTATGAGTAATGAGTTATAAGTTATGCGTTATGCGTTATTCGTTATGAGTAATGAGTTATAAGTTATGCGTTATGCGTTATGCTTTATGCGTTATGCGTTATGCGTTATGCTTTATGCGTTATGCGTTACTCCTTATGAGTTATGAGTTATAAGTTATGCGTAATGCGGTATGCGTTATACGTTATACGTTATGCGTTATGCGTTATGCGTTATGCGTTATGCGTTATGCGTTATGCGTTATGCGTTATGCGTTAAGCGTTATGCGTTTTGCTGTATTCGTTATGCGTTGTGCATTATGAGTTATGCGTTATGTGTTATGCTTTATGCGTTATGCGTTATGCGTTACGCTTTATGCGTTATGCATTATGCGTTATGCGTTATGCGTTATGCATTATGCGTTATGCGTTATGCGTGATCCGTTATGCGTTAAGCGTTATGCGTTTTGCTGTATTCGTAATGCGTTGTGCATTATGTGTTATGCGTTATGTGTTATGCGTTATGCGTTATGCGTTATACGTTATGCGTTATGCGTTATGCGTGATCCGTTATGTGTTAGGCGATATACGTTTTGCGGTATTCGTTATGCGTTATGCGTTATGCGTTATGCGTTATCCGTTGTTCGTTATGCGTTATGCGTTGTGCGTTATACGTTTGCGTTATGCGTTATGCGTTATACGGTATGCGTTATGCGTTATACGTTATGCGTTATGCGTTATGCGATATGCGATATGCGTTATGCGTTATGCGTTATGCTTTATGCGTTGTGAGTTATTAGTTACACGTTATGCGTTATGCGTTATGCGTTATGCGTTAGGGGTTATGCGTTATGCGTTATGCGTTAGGCGTTATGCGTTATGCGTTATGCGTTATGCGTTATGCGTTAGGGGTTATGCGTTATGCGTTATGCGTTATGCTTTATGCGTTATGCATTATGCGTTATGCGTTATGCGATATGCGTTATCCGTTATGCGTTATGCGTTATGCGTTATTCGTTATGAGTAATGAGTTATAAGTTATGCGTTATGCGTTATGCGTTATGCTTTATGCGTTATGCGTTATGCGTTATGCGTTATGCGTTATGCGTTATGCGTTATGCGTTATGCGTTTTGCGTTATGCGTTATGCGTTATGAATTGTGCGTTATACGTTTGCGTTATGCGTTATGCGTTATGCTTTATGCGTTATGCGTTATGCGTTATGCGTTATGCGTTATGCGATATGCGTTATGCGTTATGCGTTATGCGTTATGCGTTATGCGTTATGCGTTATGCGTTATGCGTTATGCGTTATGCGTTATGCGTTATGCATTATGCGTTATGCGTTATGCGTTATGCGTTATGCGTTATTCGTTATGCGTTATGCGTTATGCGTTATGCGATATGCGTTATGCGTTATGCGTTATGCGTTATGCGTTATGCGTTATGCATTATGCGTTATGCGTTATGCGTTATGCGTTATGCGTTATTCGTTATGAGTAATGAGTTATAAGTTATGCGTTATGCGTTATGCGTTATGCTTTATGCGTTATGCGTTATGCGTTATGCGTTATGCGTTAAGCGTTTTGCGTTATGCGTTATGCGTTATGAATTGTGCGTTATACGTTTGCGTTATGCGTTATGCGTTATGCTTTATGCGTTATGCGTTAAGCGTTATGCGTTATGCGTTATGCGATATGCGTTATGCGTTATGCGTGATGCGTTATGCGTTAAGCGTTATGCGTTTTGCTGTATTCGTTATGCGTTGAGCATTATGCGTTATGCGTTTTGCGGTATTCGTTATGCGTTATGATTTATGCTTTATGCTTTATGCGTTATGCGTTATGCGTTATGCGTTATGCGTTATGCGTTATGCGTTATGCGTTATGCGTTATGCGTTATGCGTTATGCGTTATGCGTTATGCGTTATGCGTTATGCGTTATGCGTTATGCGTTATGCGTTATGCGTTATGCGTTATGCGTTATGCGTTATGCGATATGCGTCATGCATCAAGCCTTATGCGATATGCGATATGCGTCATGCATCAAGCCTTATGCGATATGCGATATGCGTCATGCATCAAGCCTTATGCGTTATGGGTTATGCGTTAACGTTATGCGTTATGCGTTATGATTTATGCTTTATGCGTTATGCGTTATGCTTTATGCGTAATGCGTTATGCGTTATGCGTTATGCATTATGCTTTATCCGTTATGCGTTATGAGTTATGCTTTATGCGTTATGCGTTATGCGTTATGAGTAATGAGTTATAAGTTATGCGTTATGCGTTATTCGTTATGAGTAATGAGTTATAAGTTATGCGTTATGCGTTATGCTTTATGCGTTATGCGTTATGCGTTATGCTTTATGCGTTATGCGTTACTCCTTATGAGTTATGAGTTATAAGTTATGCGTAATGCGGTATGCGTTATACGTTATACGTTATGCGTTATGCGTTATGCGTTATGCGTTATGCGTTATGCGTTATGCGTTATGCGTTAAGCGTTATGCGTTTTGCTGTATTCGTTATGCGTTGTGCATTATGAGTTATGCGTTATGTGTTATGCTTTATGCGTTATGCGTTATGCGTTACGCTTTATGCGTTATGCATTATGCGTTATGCGTTATGCGTTATGCATTATGCGTTATGCGTTATGCGTGATCCGTTATGCGTTAAGCGTTATGCGTTTTGCTGTATTCGTAATGCGTTGTGCATTATGTGTTATGCGTTATGTGTTATGCGTTATGCGTTATGCGTTATACGTTATGCGTTATGCGTTATGCGTGATCCGTTATGTGTTAGGCGATATACGTTTTGCGGTATTCGTTATGCGTTATGCGTTATGCGTTATGCGTTATCCGTTGTTCGTTATGCGTTATGCGTTGTGCGTTATACGTTTGCGTTATGCGTTATGCGTTACACGGTATGCGTTATGCGTTATACGTTATGCGTTATGCGTTATGCGATATGCGATATGCGTTATGCGTTATGCGTTATGCTTTATGCGTTGTGAGTTATTAGTTACACGTTATGCGTTATGCGTTATGCGTTATGCGTTAGGGGTTATGCGTTATGCGTTATGCGTTAGGCGTTATGCGTTATGCGTTATGCGTTATGCGTTATGCGTTAGGGGTTATGCGTTATGCGTTATGCGTTATGCTTTATGCGTTATGCATTATGCGTTATGCGTTATGCGATATGCGTTATCCGTTATGCGTTATGCGTTATGCGTTATTCGTTATGAGTAATGAGTTATAAGTTATGCGTTATGCGTTATGCGTTATGCTTTATGCGTTATGCGTTATGCGTTATGCGTTATGCGTTATGCGTTATGCGTTATGCGTTTTGCGTTATGCGTTATGCGTTATGAATTGTGCGTTATACGTTTGCGTTATGCGTTATGCGTTATGCTTTATGCGTTATGCGTTATGCGTTATGCGTTATGCGTTATGCGATATGCGTTATGCGTTATGCGTTATGCGTTATGCGTTATGCGTTATGCGTTATGCGTTATGCGTTATGCGTTATGCGTTATGCGTTATGCCTTATGCGTTATGCGTTATGCGTTATGCGTTATGCGTTATTCGTTATGCGTTATGCGTTATGCGTTATGCGATATGCGTTATGCGTTATGCGTTATGCGTTATGCGTTATGCGTTATGCATTATGCGTTATGCGTTATGCGTTATGCGTTATGCGTTATTCGTTATGAGTAATGAGTTATAAGTTATGCGTTATGCGTTATGCTTTATGCATTATGCGTTATGCGTTATGCGTTATGCGTTAAGCGTTTTGCGTTATGCGTTATGCGTTATGAATTGTGCGTTATACGTTTGCGTTATGCGTTATGCGTTATGCTTTATGCGTTATGCGTTATGCGTTATGCGTTATGCGTTATGCGATATGCGTTATGCGTTATGCGTGATGCGTTATGCGTTAAGCGTTATGCGTTTTGCTGTATTCGTTATGCGTTGAGCATTATGCGTTATGCGTTTTGCGGTATTCGTTATGCGTTATGATTTATGCTTTATGCTTTATGCGTTATGCGTTATGCGTTATGCGTTATGCGTTATGCGTTATGCGTTATGCGTTATGCGTTATGCGTTATGCGTTATGCGTTATGCGTTATGCGTTATGCGTTATGCGTTATGCGTTATGCGTTATGCGTTATGCGTTATGCGTTATGCGTTATGCGATATGCGTCATGCATCAAGCCTTATGCGATATGCGATATGCGTCATGCATCAAGCCTTATGCGATATGCGATATGCGTCATGCATCAAGCCTTATGCGTTATGGGTTATGCGTTAACGTTATGCGTTATGCGTTATGATTTATGCTTTATGCGTTATGCGTTATGCGTGATCCGACATGCGTTATGCATTTTGCGTTATGCGTTATTCGTTATGAGTTATGAGTTATAAATTATGCGTAATGCGTTATGCGTTATGCGTTATGCGTTATGCGTTATGCGTTATGCGTTATGCGTTATGCGGTACGCGTTATGCGTTATGCGTTATGCGTTATGCGTTATGCGTTATGCGTTATGCGTTATACGTTGTACGTTATGCGTTATGCGTTATGCGTTATGTTTTATGCGATATGCGTTATGCGTTATTCGTTATGCATTATGCGTTGTGCGATATGCGTTATGCGTGATCCGACATGCATTATGCGTTATGCGTTATGCGTTATGCTTTATGCATTATGCGTTATGCGTTATGCGTTATGCGTTATGCTTTATGCATTATGCGTTATGCGTTATGCGTTATGCGTTATGCGTTATGCTTTATGCGTTATGCGTTATGCGTTATGCGTTATGCGTTATTCGTTATGAGTAATGAGTTATAAGATATGCGTTATGCGTTATGCTTTATGCATTATGCGTTATGCGTTATGCGTTTTGCGTTATGCGTTATGCGTTATGCGTTATGCGTTAGGCGTTATGCGTTATGCGTTATGCGTTATGCGTTATGCGTTATGCTTTATGCGTTATGCGTTATGAGTTATAAGTTATGCGTTATGCGTTATGCTTTATGCATTATGCGTTATGCGTTATGCGTTATGCGTTATGCGTTATGCTTTATGCGTTATGCTTTATGCGTTATGCGTTACTCCTTATGAGTTATGAGTTATGCGTTATGCTTTATGCGTTATGCGTTATGCGTTATGCGTTATGCGTTATTCGTTATGAGTAATGAGTTATAAGATATGCGTTATGCGTTATGCTTTATGCATTATGCGTTATGCGTTATGCGTTATGCGTTATGCGTTATGCGTTATGCGTTATGCGTTATGCGTTATGCGTTATGCGTTATGCGTTATGCGTTATGCGTTATGCGTTATGCTTTATGCGTTATGCGTTATGAGTTATACGTTATGCGTTATGCGTTGTGCGTTATACGTTGGCGTTATGCGTTATGCGTTATGCGTTACGCGTTATGCGTTATGCGTTATGCGTTATGCTTTATGCGTTATGCGTTATGAGTTATACGTTATGCGTTATGCGTTATGCGTTGTGCGTTATGCGTTATGCGTTACGCGTTATGCGTTATGCGTTATGCTTTATGCGATATGCGTTACTCCATATGAGTTATGAGTTATAAGTTATGCGTAATGCGTTATGCGTTATGCGTTATGCTTTATGCGTTATGCGTTATGCGTTATGCGTTATGCGTTATGCGTTATGCGTTACGCTTTATGCGTTATGCATTATGCGTTATGCGTTATGCGTTATGCATTATGCGTTATGCGTTATGCGTGATGCGTTATGCGTTAAGCGTTATGCGTTTTGCTGTATTCGTTATGCGTTGAGCATTATGCGTTATGCGTTTTGCGGTATTCGTTATGCGTTATGATTTATGCTTTATGCTTTATGCGTTATGCGTTATGCGTTATGCGTTATGAGTTATGCGTTATGCGTTATGCGTTATGCGTTATGCGTTATGCGTTATGCGTTTTGCGGTATTCGTTATGCGTTGTGCATTATGCGTTATGCGTTGTGCGTTATGGGTTATGATTTATGCGTTATGCGATATGAGTTATGCGTTAAGCGTTATGCGTTATGCGTTATGCGTTATGCGTTATGCGTTATGCGTTATGCGTTATGCGTTATGCGTTATGCGTTATGCGTTATGCGTTATGCGTTATGCGTGAGGCGTTATGCGTTATGCGTTATGCGATATGCGTCATGCATCAAGCCTTATGCGATATGCGATATGCGTCATGCATCAAGCCTTATGCGTTATGGGTTATGCGTTAACGTTATGCGTTATGCGTTATGATTTATGCTTTATGCGTTATGCGTTATGCGTGATCCGACATGCGTTATGCGTTATGCGTTATGCGTTATGCGTTATGCGTTATGCGTTACGCTTTATGCGTTATGCATTATGCGTTATGCGTTATGCGTTATGCATTATGCGTTATGCGTTATGCGTGATGCGTTATGCGTTAAGCGTTATGCGTTTTGCTGTATTCGTTATGCGTTGAGCATTATGCGTTATGCGTTTTGCGGTATTCGTTATGCGTTATGATTTATGCTTTATGCTTTATGCGTTATGCGTTATGCGTTATGCGTTATGAGTTATGCGTTATGCGTTATGCGTTATGCGTTATGCGTTATGCGTTATGCGTTTTGCGGTATTCGTTATGCGTTGTGCATTATGCGTTATGCGTTGTGCGTTATGGGTTATGATTTATGCGTTATGCGATATGAGTTATGCGTTAAGCGTTATGCGTTATGCGTTATGCGTTATGCGTTATGCGTTATGCGTTATGCGTTATGCGTTATGCGTTATGCGTTATGCGTTATGCGTTATGCGTTATGCGTTATGCGTGAGGCGTTATGCGTTATGCGTTATGCGATATGCGTCATGCATCAAGCCTTATGCGATATGCGATATGCGTCATGCATCAAGCCTTATGCGTTATGGGTTATGCGTTAACGTTATGCGTTATGCGTTATGATTTATGCTTTATGCGTTATGCGTTATGCGTGATCCGACATGCGTTATGCATTTTGCGTTATGCGTTATTCGTTATGAGTTATGAGTTATAAGTTATGCGTAATGCGTTATGCGTTATGCGTTATGCGTTATGCGTTATTCGTTATGAGTAATGAGTTATAAGTTATGCGTTATGCGTTATGCTTCATGCGTTATGCGTTATGCGTTATGCGTTATGCGTTATGCGTTATGCGTTATGCGTTATGCGCTATGCGTTATACGGTATGCGTTATGCGTTATGCGTTATGCGTTATGCGTTATGCGTTATGCGTTATGCGTTATGCGTTATGCGTTATGCGTTATGCGTTATGCGTTATGCGTTATGCGTTATGCTTTATGCGTTATGCGTCATGCGTTATGCTTTATGCGTTATGCGTTACTCCTTATGAGTTATGGGTTATAAGTTATGCGTAATGCGTTATGCGTTATGCGTTATGCATTATGCTTTATCCGTTATGCGTTATGAGTTATGCTTTATGCGTTATGCGTTATGCGTTATGAGTAATGAGTTATAAGTTATGCGTTATGCGTTATTCGTTATGAGTAATGAGTTATAAGTTATGCGTTATGCGTTATGCTTTATGCGTTATGCGTTATGCGTTATGCTTTATGCGTTATGCGTTACTCCTTATGAGTTATGAGTTATAAGTTATGCGTAATGCGGTATGCGTTATACGTTATACGTTATGCGTTATGCGTTATGCGTTATGCGTTATGCGTTATGCGTTATGCGTTATGCGTTAAGCGTTATGCGTTTTGCTGTATTCGTTATGCGTTGTGCATTATGAGTTATGCGTTATGTGTTATGCTTTATGCGTTATGCGTTATGCGTTACGCTTTATGCGTTATGCATTATGCGTTATGCGTTATGCGTTATGCATTATGCGTTATGCGTTATGCGTGATCCGTTATGCGTTAAGCGTTATGCGTTTTGCTGTATTCGTAATGCGTTGTGCATTATGTGTTATGCGTTATGTGTTATGCGTTATGCGTTATGCGTTATACGTTATGCGTTATGCGTTATGCGTGATCCGTTATGTGTTAGGCGATATACGTTTTGCGGTATTCGTTATGCGTTATGCGTTATGCGTTATGCGTTATCCGTTGTTCGTTATGCGTTATGCGTTGTGCGTTATACGTTTGCGTTATGCGTTATGCGTTATACGGTATGCGTTATGCGTTATACGTTATGCGTTATGCGTTATGCGATATGCGATATGCGTTATGCGTTATGCTTTATGCTTTATGCGTTGTGAGTTATTAGTTACACGTTATGCGTTATGCGTTATGCGTTATGCGTTAGGGGTTATGCGTTATGCGTTATGCGTTAGGCGTTATGCGTTATGCGTTATGCGTTATGCGTTATGCGTTATGCGTTAGGGGTTATGCGTTATGCGTTATGCGTTATGCTTTATGCGTTATGCATTATGCGTTATGCGTTATGCGATATGCGTTATCCGTTATGCGTTATGCGTTATGCGTTATTCGTTATGAGTAATGAGTTATAAGTTATGCGTTATGCGTTATGCGTTATGCTTTATGCGTTACGCGTTATGCGTTATGCGTTATGCGTTATGCGTTATGCGTTATGCGTTATGCGTTATGCGTTTTGCGTTATGCGTTATGCGTTATGAATTGTGCGTTATACGTTTGCGTTATGCGTTATGCGTTATGCTTTATGCGTTATGCGTTATGCGTTATGCGTTATGCGATATGCGTTATGCGTTATGCGTTATGCGTTATGCGTTATGCGTTATGCGTTATGCGTTATGCGTTATGCGTTATGCATTATGCGTTATGCGTTATGCGTTATGCGTTATGCGTTATTCGTTATGCGTTATGCGTTATGCGTTATGCGATATGCGTTATGCGTTATGCGTTATGCGTTATGCGTTATGCGTTATGCATTATGCGTTATGCGTTATGCGTTATGCGTTATGCGTTATTCGTTATGAGTAATGAGTTATAAGTTATGCGTTATGCGTTATGCTTTATGCATTATGCGTTATGCGTTATGCGTTATGCGTTATGCGTTAAGCGTTTTGCGTTATGCGTTATGCGTTATGAATTGTGCGTTATACGTTTGCGTTATGCGTTATGCGTTATGCTTTATGCGTTATGCGTTATGCGTTATGCGTTATGCGTTATGCGATATGCGTTATGCGTTATGCGTGATGCGTTATGCGTTAAGCGTTATGCGTTTTGCTGTATTCGTTATGCGTTGAGCATTATGCGTTATGCGTTTTGCGGTATTCGTTATGCGTTATGATTTATGCTTTATGCTTTATGCGTTATGCGTTATGCGTTATGCGTTATGAGTTATGCGTTATGCGTTATGCGTTATGCGTTATGCGTTTTGCGGTATTCGTTATGCGTTGTGCATTATGCGTTATGCGTTGTGCGTTATGGGTTATGATTTATGCGTTATGCGATATGAGTTATGCGTTAAGCGTTATGCGTTATGCGTTATGCGTTATGCGTTATGCGTTATGCGTTATGCGTTATGCGTTATGCGTTATGCGTTATGCGTTATGCGTTATGCGTTATGCGTTATGCGTTATGCGTTATGCGTGATGCGTTATGCGTTATGCGTTATGCGATATGCGTCATGCATCAAGCCTTATGCGATATGCGATATGCGTCATGCATCAAGCCTTATGCGTTATGGGTTATGCGTTAACGTTATGCGTTATGCGTTATGATTTATGCTTTATGCGTTATGCGTTATGCGTGATCCGACATGCGTTATGCATTTTGCGTTATGCGTTACTCGTTATGAGTTATGAGTTATAAATTATGCGTAATGCGTTATGCGTTATGCGTTATGCGTTATGCGTTATGCGTTATGCGTTATGCGTTATGCGTTATGCGGTACGCGTTTGCGTTATGCGTTATGCGTTATGCGTTATGCGTTATGCGTTATGCGTTATACGTTGTACGTTATGCGTTATGCGTTATGCGTTATGTTTTATGCGATATGCGTTATGCGTTATTCGTTATGCATTATGCGTTGTGCGATATGCGTTATGCGTGATCCGACATGCATTATGCGTTATGCGTTATGCGTTATTCGTTATGAGTAATGAGTTATAAGTTATGCGTTATGCGTTATGCTTTATGCATTATGCGTTATGCGTTATGCGTTATGCGTTATGCGTTATGCTTTATGCGTTATGCTTTATGCGTTATGCGTTACTCCTTATGAGTTATGAGTTATGCGTTATGCTTTATGCGTTATGCGTTATGCGTTATGCGTTATGCGTTATTCGTTATGAGTAATGAGTTATAAGATATGCGTTATGCGTTATGCTTTATGCATTATGCGTTATGCGTTATGCGTTTTGCGTTATGCGTTATGCGTTATGCGTTATGCGTTATGCGTTATGCGTTATGCGTTATGCGTTATGCGTTATGCGTTATGCGTTATGCTTTATGCGTTATGCGTTATGAGTTATACGTTATGCGTTATGCATTATGCGTTATGCGTTATGCGTTATGCGTTATGCGTTATATGTTATGCGTTATGCGTTATGCGTTATGCGTTATGCGTTATGCGTTATGCGTTGTGCGTTATACGTTGGCGTTATGCGTTATGCGTTACGCGTTATGCGTTATGCGTTATGCTTTATGCGTTATGCGTTATGAGTTATACGTTATGCGTTATGCGTTATGCGTTGTGCGTTATGCGTTATGCGTTACGCGTTATGCGTTATGCGTTATGCTTTATGCGATATGCGTTACTCCATATGAGTTATGAGTTATAAGTTATGCGTAATGCGTTATGCGTTATGCGTTATGCTTTATGCGTTATGCGTTATGCGTTATGCGTTATGCGTTATGCGTTATGCGTTATGCGTTACGCTTTATGCGTTATGCATTATGCGTTATGCGTTATGCGTTATGCATTATGCGTTATGCGTTATGCGTGATGCGTTATGCGTTAAGCGTTATGCGTTTTGCTGTATTCGTTATGCGTTGAGCATTATGCGTTATGCGTTTTGCGGTATTCGTTATGCGTTATGATTTATGCTTTATGCTTTATGCGTTATGCGTTATGCGTTATGCGTTATGAGTTATGCGTTATGCGTTATGCGTTATGCGTTATGCGTTATGCGTTATGCGTTTTGCGGTATTCGTTATGCGTTGTGCATTATGCGTTATGCGTTGTGCGTTATGGGTTATGATTTATGCGTTATGCGATATGAGTTATGCGTTAAGCGTTATGCGTTATGCGTTATGCGTTATGCGTTATGCGTTATGCGTTATGCGTTATGCGTTATGCGTTATGCGTTATGCGTTATGCGTTATGCGTTATGCGTTATGCGTTATGCGTGAGGCGTTATGCGTTATGCGTTATGCGATATGCGTCATGCATCAAGCCTTATGCGATATGCGATATGCGTCATGCATCAAGCCTTATGCGTTATGGGTTATGCGTTAACGTTATGCGTTATGCGTTATGATTTATGCTTTATGCGTTATGCGTTATGCGTGATCCGACATGCGTTATGCATTTTGCGTTATGCGTTATTCGTTATGAGTTATGAGTTATAAGTTATGCGTAATGCGTTATGCGTTATGCGTTATGCATTATGCTTTATCCGTTATGCGTTATGCGTTATGCTTTATGCGTTATGCGTTATGCGTAATGCGTTATGCGTTATGCGTTATGCGTTATGCTTTATGCGTTATGCGTTATGCGTTATGCTTTATGCGTTATTCGTTATGCGTTATGCGTTATGCGTTATGCGTTATGCGTTATGCGTTATGCGTGATCCGACATGCATTATGCATTTTGCGTTATGCGTTATTCGTTATGAGTTATGAGTTATAAGTTATGCGTAATGCGTTATGCGTTATGCGTTATGCATTATGCTTTATCCGATATGCGTTATGCGTTATGCTTTATGCGTTATGCGTTATGCGTTATGCGTTATGCCTTATGCGTTATGCGTTATTCGTTATGAGTAATGAGTTATAAGTTATGCGTTATGCGTTATGCTTCATGCGTTATGCGTTATGCGTTATGCGTTATGCGTTATGCGTTATGCATTATGCTTTATCCGTTATGCGTTATGCGTTATGCGTTATGCGTTATGCGTTATGCGTTATGCGTTATGCGTTATGCGTTATTCGTTATGAGTAATGAGTTATAAGTTATGCGTTATGCGTAATGCGTTATGCGTTATGCGTTATGCGTTATGCTTTATGCGTTATGCGTTATGCGTTATGCTTTATGCGTTATTCGTTATGCGTTATGCGTTATGAGTTATGCGTTATGCGTTATGCGTTATGCGTGATCCGACATGCATTATGCATTTTGCGTTATGCGTTATTCGTTATGAGTTATGAGTTATAAGTTATGCGTAATGCGTTATGCGTTATGCGTTATGCATTATGCTTTATCCGTTATGCGTTATGCGTTATGCTTTATGCGTTATGCGTTATGCGTTATGCGTTATGCCTTATGCGTTATGCGTTATTCGTTATGAGTAATGAGTTATAAGTTATGCGTTATGCGTTATGCTTCATGCGTTATGCGTTATGCGTTATGCGTTATGCGTTATGCGTTATGCGTTATGCGTTATGCGCTATGCGTTATACGGTATGCGTTATGCGTTATGCGTTATGCGTCATGCGTTATGCTTTATGCGTTATGCGTTACTCCTTATGAGTTATGGGTTATAAGTTATGCGTAATGCGTTATGCGTTATGCGTTATGCATTATGCTTTATCCGTTATGCGTTATGCGTTATGCTTTATGCGTTATGCGTTATGCGTTATGAGTAATGAGTTATAAGTTATGCGTTATGCGTTATTCGTTATGAGTAATGAGTTATAAGTTATGCGTTATGCGTTATGCTTTATGCGTTATGCGTTATGCGTTATGCTTTATGCGTTATGCGTTACTCCTTATGAGTTATGAGTTATAAGTTATGCGTAATGCGGTATGCGTTATACGTTATACGTTATGCGTTATGCGTTATGCGTTATGCGTTATGCGTTATGCGTTATGCGTTATGCGTTATGCGTTAAGCGTTATGCGTTTTTCTGTATTCGTTATGCGTTGTGCATTATGAGTTATGCGTTATGTGTTATGCTTTATGCGTTATGCGTTATGCGGTACGCTTTATGCGTTATGCATTATGCGTTATGCGTTATGCGTTATGCAGTATGCGTTATGCGTTATGCGTGATCCGTTATGCGTTAAGCGTTATGCCTTTTGCTGTATTCGTAATGCGTTGTGCATTATGTGTTATGCGTTATGTGTTATGCGTTATGCGTTATGCGTTATGCGTTATGCGTTATGCGTGATCCGACATGCATTATGCATTTTGCGTTATGCGTTATTCGTTATGAGTTATGAGTTATAAGTTATGCGTAATGCGTTATGCGTTATGCGTTATGCATTATGCTTTATCCGTTATGCGTTATGCGTTATGCTTTATGCGTTATGCGTTATGCGTTATGCGTTATGCGTTATGCGTTATGCGTTATTCGTTATGAGTAATGAGTTATAAGTTATGCGTTATGCGTTATGCTTCATGCGTTATGCGTTATGCGTTATGCGTTATGCGTTATGCGTTATGCGTTATGCGTTATGCGCTATGCGTTATACGGTATGCGTTATGCGTTATGCGTTATGCGTTATGCGTTATGCGTTATGCGTTATGCGTTATGCGTTATGCGTTATGCGTTATGCGTTATGCTTTATGCGTTATGCGTCATGCGTTATGCTTTATGCGTTATGCGTTACTCCTTATGAGTTATGGGTTATAAGTTATGCGTAATGCGTTATGCGTTATGCGTTATGCATTATGCTTTATCCGTTATGCGTTATGAGTTATGCTTTATGCGTTATGCGTTATGCGTTATGAGTAATGAGTTATAAGTTATGCGTTATGCGTTATTCGTTATGAGTAATGAGTTATAAGTTATGCGTTATGCGTTATGCGTTATGCGTTATGCGTTATGCGTTATGCGTTATGCGTTATGCGTTATGCGTTAAGCGTTATGCGTTTTGCTGTATTCGTTATGCGTTGTGCATTATGAGTTATGCGTTATGTGTTATGCTTTATGCGTTATGCGTTATGCGTTACGCTTTATGCGTTATGCATTATGCGTTATGCGTTATGCGTTATGCATTATGCGTTATGCGTTATGCGTGATCCGTTATGCGTTAAGCGTTATGCGTTTTGCTGTATTCGTAATGCGTTGTGCATTATGTGTTATGCGTTATGTGTTATGCGTTATGCGTTATGCGTTATACGTTATGCGTTATGCGTTATGCGTGATCCGTTATGTGTTAGGCGATATACGTTTTGCGGTATTCGTTATGCGTTATGCGTTATGCGTTATGCGTTATCCGTTGTTCGTTATGCGTTATGCGTTGTGCGTTATACGTTTGCGTTATGCGTTATGCGTTATACGGTATGCGTTATGCGTTATACGTTATGCGTTATGCGTTATGCGATATGCGATATGCGTTATGCGTTATGCGTTATGCTTTATGCGTTGTGAGTTATTAGTTACACGTTATGCGTTATGCGTTATGCGTTATGCGTTAGGGGTTATGCGTTATGCGTTATGCGTTAGGCGTTATGCGTTATGCGTTATGCGTTATGCGTTATGCGTTAGGGGTTATGCGTTATGCGTTATGCGTTATGCTTTATGCGTTATGCATTATGCGTTATGCGTTATGCGATATGCGTTATCCGTTATGCGTTATGCGTTATGCGTTATGCGTTATGCGGTACGCGTTATGCGTTATGCGTTATGCGTTATGCGTTATGCGTTATGCGTTACGCGTTATGCGTTATACGTTGTACGTTATGCGTTATGCGTTATGCGTTATGCGTTATGCGTTATGCGTTATGCGATATGCGTTGTGCGTTATGCGTTATGCGTTATGCGTTATGCGGTACGCGTTATGCGTTATGCGTAATGCGTTATGCGTTATGCGATATGCGTTGTGCGTTATGCGTTATGCGTTATGCGATATGCGTTGTGCGTTATGCGTTATGCGTTATGCGTTATGCGTTATGCGTTATGCGTTATGCGTTATGCGTTATGCGTTATGCGTTATGCGTTATGCGTTATGCATTTTGAGTTATGCGCCATGCGTTATGCGTTATGCGTTATGCGTTATGCGTTATGCGTTATGCGTTATGCGATTTGCGTTGTGCGTTATGCGTTATGCGTTATGCGTTTGCGTTATGCGTTATGCGTTATGCGTTATGCATTATGCTTTATGCGTTATGCGTTATGAGTCACACGTTATGCGTTATTCGATATGCGTTATGCGTTATGCGTTATGCTTTATGCGTTATGCGATATGCGTTGTGCGTTATGCGTTATGCGTTATGCGTTATGCGTTATGCGATATGCGTTGTGCGTTATGCGTTATGCGTTATGCGATATGCGTTGTGCGTTATGCGTTATGCGTTATGCGTTATGCGGTACGCGTTATGCGTTATGCGTTATGCGTTATGCGTTATGCGTTACGCGTTATGCGTTATACGTTGTACGTTATGCGTTATGCGTTATGTTTTATGCGATATGCGTTATGCGTTATTCGTTATGCATTATGCGTTATGCGTTATGCGTTATGCGTTATACGGTATGCGTTATGCGTTATGCGTTATGCGTTATGCGTTATGCGTTATGCGTTATGCGTTATGCGTTATGCGTTATGCGTTATGCGTTATGCGATATGCGTTGTGCGTTATGCGTTATGCGTTATGCGTTATGCGTTATGCGTTATGCGTTATGCGTTATGCGTTATGCGTTATGCGTTATGCATTTTGAGTTATGAGCCATGCGTTATGCGTTATGCGTTATGCGTTATGCGATATGCGTTGTGCGTTATGCGTTATGCGTGATCCGTTATGCGTTAAGCATTATGCGTTTTGCTGTATTCGTTATGCGTTGTGCGTTATACGTTTGCGTTATGCGTTATGCGTTATGCATTTTGAGTTATGTGCCATGCGTTATGCGTTATGCGTTATGCGTTATGCGATATGCGTTGTGCGTTATGCGTTATGCGTGATCCGTTATGCGTTAAGCATTATGCGTTTTGCTGTATTCGTTATGCGTTGTGCGTTATACGTTTGCGTTATGCGTTATGCGTTATGCGTTATGCATTTTCAGTTATGCGCCATGCGTTATGCGTTATGCGTTATGCGTTATGCGATATGCGTTGTGCGTTATGCGTTATGCGTTATGCGTTATGCGTTATGCGTTATGCGTTATGCATTTTGAGTTATGCGCCATGCGTTATGCGTTATGCGTTATGCGATATGCGTTGTGCGTTATGCGTTATGCGTTATGCGATATGCGTTGTGCTTTATGCGTTATGCGTTATGCGTTATGCGTTATGCGTTATGCGTTATGCGTTATGCGTTATGCATTTTGAGTTATGCGCCATGCGTTATGCGTTATGCGTTATGCGTTATGCGTTATGCGTTATGCGCCATGCGTTATGCGTTATGCGATATGCGTTATGCGTTATTCGTTATGCATTATGCGTTATGCGTTATGCGTTATGCGTTATACGGTATGCGTTATGCGTTATGCGTTATGCGTTATGCTCTATACGTTATGCGTTATGCGTTATGCGTGATCCGTTATGTGTTAGGCGATATGTGTTTTGCGGTATTCGTTATGCGTTATGCGTTATGCGTTATCCGTTGTTCGTTATGCGTTATGCGTTATGCGTTATGCGTTATGCGTTATGCATTTTGAGTTATGCGCCATGCGTTATGCGTTATGCGTTATGCGATATGCGTTGTGCGTTATGCGTTATGCGTTGTGCGTTATACGTTTGCGTTATGCATTATGCGTTATGCGTTATACGGTA
Organism: Lasioglossum morio; assembly: GCA_916610235.2. NCBI lineage: Eukaryota > Metazoa > Arthropoda > Insecta > Hymenoptera > Halictidae > Lasioglossum > Lasioglossum morio. The sequence continues at coordinate 13,824 of CAKAJA020000874.1, read as the reverse complement.
TGCGTTATGCGTTATACGTTATGCGTTATGCGTTATGCGATAAGCGTTATGCGTTATGCGTTAAGCATTATGCTTTATGCGTTATGCGTTATGAGTTACACGTTATGCGTTATTCGATATGCGTTATGCGTTATGCGTTATGCGTTATGCGTTATGCGTTATGTGTGATCCGTTATGCGTTATGCGTTAGGCGTTATGCGTTATGCTTTATGCGTTATGCGTTATGCGTTATGCGTTATACGGTGTGCGTTATGCGTTATGCGTTATGAGTTATGCGTTATGCGTTATGCGTTATGCGTTATGCGTTTTGCGGTATTCGTTATGCGTTGTGCATTATGCGTTATGCGTTGTGCGTTATGGGTTATGATTTATGCGTTATGCGATATGAGTTATGCGTTATGCGTTATGCGTTATGCGTTATGCATTTTGAGTTATGCGCCATGCGTTATGCGTTATGCGTTATGCGTTATGCGATATGCGTTGTGCGTTATGCGTTATGCGTTATGCGATATGCGTTGTGCGTTATGCGTTATGCGTTTTGCGTTATGCGTTATGCGTTATGGGTTATGCGTTATGCGCCATGCGTTATGCGTTATGCGTTATGCGTTATGCGATATGCGTTGTGCGTTATGCGTTATGCGTTTGCGTTATGCGTTATGCGTTATGCGTTATGCATTATGCTTTATGCGTTATGCGTTATGAGTCACACGTTATGCGTTATTCGATATGCGTTATGCGTTATGCGTTACGCGTTATGCGTTATGCGTTATGCGATATGCGTTGTGCGTTATGCGATATGCGTTATGCGTTATGCGTTATGCGTTATGCGATATGCGTTGTGCGTTATGCGTTATGCGTTATGCGTTATGCGTTATGCGTTATGCGTTATGCGTTATGCGTTATGCGATATGCGTTGTGCGTTATGCGTTATGCGTTATGCGTTATGCGTTATGCGTTATGCGGTACGCGTTATGCGTTATGCGTTATGCGATATGCGTTATGCGTTATGCGTTATGCGTTATGCGTGATCCGTTATGTGTTAGGCGATATACGTTTTGCGGTATTCGTTATGCGTTATGCGTTATGTGTTATCCGTTGTTCGTTATGCGTTATGCGTTGTGCGTTATACGTTTGCGTTATGCGTTATGCGTGATCCGTTATGCGTTAAGCATTATGCGTTTTGCTGTATTCGTTATGCGTTGTGCGTTATACGTTTGCGTTATGCGTTATGCGTTATGCGTTATGCATTTTGAGTTATGCGCCATGCGTTATGCGTTATGCGTTATGCGATATGCGTTGTGCGTTATGCGTTGTGCGTGATCCGTTATGCGTTAAGCATTATGCGTTTTGCTGTATTCGTTATGCGTTGTGCGTTATACGTTTGCGTTATGCGTTATGCCTTATGCGTTATGCATTTTCAGTTATGCGCCATGCGTTATGCGTTATGCGTTATGCGTTATGCGATATGCGTTGTGTGTTATGCGTTATGCGTTATGCGTTATGCATTTTGAGTTATGCGCCATGCGTTATGCGTTATGCGTTATGCGATATGCGTTGTGCGTTATGCGTTATGCGTTATGCGATATGCGTTGTGCGTTATGCGTTATGCGTTATGCGTTATGCGTTATGCGTTATGCGATCTGCGTTATGCGTTATGCGTTATGCATTTTGAGTTATGCGCCATGCGTTATGCGTTATGCGTTATGCGTTATGCGATATGCGTTGTGCGTTATGCGTTATGCGTTATGCGTTATGCGTTATGCGATATGCGTTGTGCGTTATGCGTTATGCGTTATGCGATATGCGTTGTGCGTTATGCGTTATGCGTTATGCGTTATGCGATATGCGTTGTGCGTTATGCGTTATGCGTTATGCGTTATGCGTTATGCGTTATGCGTTATGCGTTATGCGTTATGCGTTATGCGTTATGCGTTATGCGATATGCGTTGTGCGTTATGCGTTTTGCGTTATGCGTTATGCGTTATGCGTTATGCGTTATGCGTTATGCGTTATGGGTTATGCGTTATGTGTTATGCGATATGCGTTATGCGTTATGCGTCATGCGTTATGCGTTATGCGTTATGCGTTATGCGATAAGCGTTATGCGTTATGCGCTAAGCATTATGCTTTATGCGTTATGCGTTATGAGTTACACGTTATGCGTTATTCGATATTCGTTATGCGTTATGCGTTATGCGTTATGCGTTATGCGTGACCCGTTATGCGTTAAGCATTATGCGTTTTGCTGTATTCGTTATGCGTTGTGCGTTATACGTTTGCGTTATGCGTTATGCGTTATGCGTTATGCGTTATGCATTTTGAGTTATGCGTTATTCGTTATGCGATATGCGTTGTGCGTTATGCGTTATGCGTTATGCGTTATGCGTTATGCGTTATGCGTTATGCGTTATGCGTTATGCGTTATGCGTTATGCATTTTGAGTTATGCGCCATGCGTTATGCGTTATGCGTTATGCGTTATGCGATATGCGTTGTGCGTTATGCGTTATGCGTGATCCGTTATGCGTTAAGCATTATGCGTTTTGCTGTATTCGTTATGCGTTGTGCGTTATACGTTTGCGTTATGCGTTATGCGTTATGCGTTATGCATTTTGAGTTATGCGCCATGCGTTTTGCGTTATGCGTTATGCGTTATGCGATATGCGTTGTGCGTTATGCGTTATGCGTGATCCGTTATGCGTTAAGCATTATGCGTTTTGCTGTATTCGTTATGCGTTGTGCGTTATACGTTTGCGTTATGCGTTATGCGTTATGCGTTATGCATTTTCAGTTATGCGCCATGCGTTATGCGTTATGCGTTATGCGTTATGCGTTATGCGATATGCGTTGTGCGTTATGCGTTATGCGTTATGCGTTATGCGTTATGCGTTATGCGTTATGCATTTTGAGTAATGCGCCATGCGTTATGCGTTATGCGTTATGCGATATGCGTTGTGCGTTATGCGTTATGCGTTATGCGATATGCGTTGTGCGTTATGCGTTATGCGTTGTGCGTTATACGTTTGCGTTATGCGTTATGCGTTATGCGTTATGCATTTTCAGTTATGCGCCATGCGTTATGCGTTATGCGTTATGCGTTATGCGTTATGCGATATGCGTTGTGCGTTATGCGTTATGCGTTATGCGTTATGCGTTATGCGTTATGCGTTATGCATTTTGAGTAATGCGCCATGCGTTATGCGTTATGCGTTATGCGATATGCGTTGTGCGTTATGCGTTATGCGTTATGCGATATGCGTTGTGCGTTATGCGTTATGCGTTATGCGTTATGCGTTATGCGATATGCGTTATGCGTTATGCGTTATGCATTTTGAGTTATGCGCCATGCGTTATGCGTTATGCGTTATGCGTTATGCGATATGCGTTGTGCGTTATGCGTTATGCGTTATGCGTTATGCGTTATGCGTTATGCGTTATTCGTTATGCATTATGCTTTATGCGTTATGCGTTATGAGTCACACGTTATGCGTTATTCGATATGCGTTATGCGTTATGCGTTATGCGTTATGCGTTATGCGATATGCGTTGTGCGTTATGCGTTATGCGCCATGCGTTATGCGTTATGCGTTATGCGTTATGCGATATGCGTTGTGCGTTATGCGTTATGCGTGATCCGTTATGCGTTAAGCATTATGCGTTTTGCTGTATTCGTTATGCGTTGTGCGTTATACGTTTGCGTTATGCGTTATGCGTTATGCGTTTTGAGTTATGCGCCATGCGTTATGCGTTATGCGTTATGCGTTATGCGATATGCGTTGTGCGTTATGCGTTATGCGTGATCCGTTATGCGTTAAGCATTATGCGTTTTGCTGTATTCGTTATGCGTTGTGCGTTATACGTTTGCGTTATGCGTTATGCGTTATGCGTTATGCATTTTCAGTTATGCGCCATGCGTTATGCGTTATGCGTTATGCGTTATGCGATATGCGTTGTGCGTTATGCGTTATGCGTTATGCGTTATGCGTTATGCGTTATGCATTTTGAGTAATGCGCCATGCGTTATGCGTTATGCGTTATGCGATATGCGTTGTGCGTTATGCGTTATGCGTTATGCGATATGCGTTGTGCGTTATGCGTTATGCGTTATGCGTTATGCGTTATGCGTTATGCGTTATGCGATATGCGTTATGCGTTATGCGTTATGCATTTTGAGTTATGCGCCATGCGTTATGCGTTATGCGTTATGCGTTATGCGATATGCGTTGTGCGTTATGCGTTATGCGTTATGCGTTATGCGTTATGCGTTATGCGTTATGCGTTATGCGTTATGCATTATGCTTTATGCGTTATGCGTTATGAGTCACACGTTATGCGTTATTCGATATGCGTTATGCGTTATGCGTTATGCGTTATGCGTTATGCGTTAAGCATTATGCGTTTTGCTGTATTCGTTATGCGTTGTGCGTTATACGTTTGCGTTATGCGTTATGCGTTATGCGTTATGCCTTTTCAGTTATGCGCCATGCGTTATGCGTTATGCGTTATGCGTTATGCGATATGCGTTGTGCGTTATGCGTTATGCGTTATGCGTTATGCGTTATGCATTTTGAGTTATGCGCCATGCGTTATGCGTTATGCGTTATGCGATATGCGTTGTGCGTTATGCGTTATGCGTTATGCGATATGCGTTGTGCGTTATGCGTTATGCGTTATGCGTTATGCGTTATGCGTTATGCGATATGCGTTATGCGTTATGAGTTATGCATTTTGAGTAATGCGCCATGCGTTATGCGTTATGCGTTATGCGTTATGCGTTGTGCGTTATGCGTTATGCGTTATGCGATATGCGTTGTGCGTTATGCGTTATGCGTTATGCGTTATGCGTTATGCGTTATGCGTTATGCGATATGCGTTATGCGTTATGCGTTATGCATTTTGAGTTATGCGCCATGCGTTATGCGTTATGCGTTATGCGTTATGCGATATGCGTTGTGCGTTATGCGTTATGCGTTATGCGTTATGCGTTATGCGTTATGCGTTATGCGTTATTCGTTATGCATTATGCTTTATGCGTTATGCGTTATGAGTCACACGTTATGCGTTATTCGATATGCGTTATGCGTTATGCGTTATGCGTTATGCGTTATGCGTTAAGCATTATGCGTTTTGCTGTATTCGTTATGCGTTGTGCGTTATACGTTTGCGTTATGCGTTATGCGTTATGCGTTATGCATTTTCAGTTATGCGCCATGCGTTATGCGTTATGCGTTATGCGTTATGCGATATGCGTTGTGCGTTATGCGTTATGCGTTATGCGTTATGCGTTATGCATTTTGAGTTATGCGCCATGCGTTATGCGTTATGCGTTATGCGATATGCGTTGTGCGTTATGCGTTATGCGTTATGCGATATGCGTTGTGCGTTATGCGTTATGCGTTATGCGTTATGCGTTATGCGTTATGCGATATGCGTTATGCGTTATGCGTTATGCATTTTGAGTTATGCGTTATGCGTTATGCGTTATGCGATATGCGTTGTGCGTTATGCGTTATGCGTTATGCGTTATGCGTTATGCGTTATGCGTTATGCATTATGCTTTAAGCGTTAAGCGTTATGAGTCACACGTTATGCGTTATAAGATATGCGTTATGCGTTATGCGTTATGCGTTATGCGTTATGCGATATGCGTTGTGCGTTATGCGTTATGCGTTATGCGTTATGCGTTATGCGTTATGCGATATGCGTTGTGCGTTATGCGTTATGCGTTATGCGTTATGCGTTATGCGTTATGCGTTATGCGTTATGCGTTATGCGTTATGCGTTATGCGTTATGCGATATGCGTTGTGCGTTATGCGTTTTGCGTTATGCGTTATACGTTATGCGTTATGCGTTATGCGTTATGCGTTATGCGTTATGCGTTATGGGTTATGCGTTATGTGTTATGCGATATGCGTTATGCGTTATGCGTCACGCGTTATGCGTTATGCGTTATGCGTTATGCGTTATGCGTTATGCGTTATGCGTTATGAGTCACACGTTATGCGTTATAAGATATGCGTTATGCGTGATCCGTTATGTGTTAGGCGATATACGTTTTGCGGTATTCGTTATGCGTTATGCGTTATGCGTTATCCGTTGTTCGTTATGCGTTATGCGTTGTGCGTTATACGTTTGCGTTATGCATTATGCGTTATGCGTTATACGGTATGCGTTATGCGTTATACGTTATGCGTTATGCGTTATGCGATAAGCATTATGCGTTATGCGTTAAGCATTATGCTTTATGCGTTATGCGTTATGCGTTATGCGTTATGCGTTATGCGTGACCCGTTATGCGTTAAGCATAAATGCGTTTTGATGTATTCGTTATGCGTTGTGCGTTATACGTTTGCGTTATGCGTTATGCGTTATGCGTTATGCGTTATGCATTTTGAGTTATGCGTTATGCGTTATGCGATATGCGTTGTGCGTTATGCGTTATGCGTTATGCGTTATGCGTTATGGGTTATGCGTTATGCGTTATGCGTTATGCGTTATGCGTTATGCATTTTGAGTTATGCGCCATGCGTTATGCGTTATGCGTTATGCGTTATGCGATATGCGTTGTGCGTTATGCGTTATGCGTGATCCGTTATGCGTTAAGCATTATGCGTTTTGCTGTATTCGTTATGCGTTGTGCGTTATACGTTTGCGTTATGCGTTATGCGTTATGCGTTATGCATTTTCAGTTATGCGCCATGCGTTATGCGTTATGCGTTATGCGTTATGCGATATGCGTTGTGCGTTATGCGTTATGCGTTATGCGTTATGCGTTATGCGTTATGCATTTTGAGTAATGCGCCATGCGTTATGCGTTATGCGTTATGCGATATGCGTTGTGCGTTATGCGTTATGCGTTATGCGTTATGCGTTATGCGTTATGCGTTATGCGTTATGCGTTATGCGTTATGCGTTATGCGTTATGCGATATGCGTTATGCGTTATGCGTTATGCATTTTGAGTTATGCGCCATGCGTTATGCGTTATGCGTTATGCGTTATGCGATATGCGTTGTGCGTTATGCGTTATGCGTTATGCGTTATGCGTTATGCGTTATGCGTTATGCGTTATGCGTTATGCATTATGCTTTATGCGTTATGCGTTATGAGTCACACGTTATGCGTTATTCGATATGCGTTATGCGTTATGCGTTATGCGTTATGCGTTATGCGTTAAGCTTTATGCGTTTTGCTGTATTCGTTATGCGTTGTGCGTTATACGTTTGCGTTATGCGTTATGCGTTATGCGTTATGCATTTTCAGTTATGCGCCATGCGTTATGCGTTATGCGTTATGCGTTATGCGATATGCGTTGTGCGTTATGCGTTATGCGTTATGCGTTATGCGTTATGCATTTTGAGTTATGCGCCATGCGTTATGCGTTATGCGTTATGCGATATGCGTTGTGCGTTATGCGTTATGCGTTATGCGATATGCGTTGTGCGTTATGCGTTATGCGTTATGCGTTATGCGTTATGCGTTATGCGATATGCGTTATGCGTTATGCGTTATGCATTTTGAGTAATGCGCCATGCGTTATGCGTTATGCGTTATGCGATATGCGTTGTGCGTTATGCGTTATGCGTTATGCGATATGCGTTGTGCGTTATGCGTTATGCGTTATGCGTTATGCGTTATGCGTTATGCGTTATGCGATATGCGTTATGCGTTATGCGTTATGCATTTTGAGTTATGCGCCATGCGTTATGCGTTATGCGTTATGCGTTATGCGATATGCGTTGTGCGTTATGCGTTATGCGTTATGCGTTATGCGTTATGCGTTATGCGTTATGCGTTATTCGTTATGCATTATGCTTTATGCGTTATGCGTTATGAGTCACACGTTATGCGTTATTCGATATGCGTTATGCGTTATGCGTTATGCGTTATGCGTTATGCGTTAAGCATTATGCGTTTTGCTGTATTCGTTATGCGTTGTGCGTTATACGTTTGCGTTATGCGTTATGCGTTATGCGTTATGCATTTTCAGTTATGCGCCATGCGTTATGCGTTATGCGTTATGCGTTATGCGATATGCGTTGTGCGTTATGCGTTATGCGTTATGCGTTATGCGTTATGCATTTTGAGTTATGCGCCATGCGTTATGCGTTATGCGTTATGCGATATGCGTTGTGCGTTATGCGTTATGCGTTATGCGATATGCGTTGTGCGTTATGCGTTATGCGTTATGCGTTATGCGTTATGCGTTATGCGATATGCGTTATGCGTTATGCGTTATGCATTTTGAGTTATGCGTTATGCGTTATGCGTTATGCGATATGCGTTGTGCGTTATGCGTTATGCGTTATGCGTTATGCGTTATGCGTTATGCATTATGCTTTAAGCGTTAAGCGTTATGAGTCACACGTTATGCGTTATAAGATATGCGTTATGCGTTATGCGTTATGCGTTATGCGTTATGCGATATGCGTTGTGCGTTATGCGTTATGCGTTATGCGTTATGCGTTATGCGTTATGCGATATGCGTTGTGCGTTATGCGTTATGCGTTATGCGTTATGCGTTATGCGTTATGCGTTATGCGTTATGCGTTATGCGTTATGCGTTATGCGATATGCGTTGTGCGTTATGCGTTTTGCGTTATGCGTTATACGTTATGCGTTATGCGTTATGCGTTATGCGTTATGCGTTATGCGTTATGGGTTATGCGTTATGTGTTATGCGATATGCGTTATGCGTTATGCGTCACGCGTTATGCGTTATGCGTTATGCGTTATGCGTTATGCGTTATGCGTTATGCGTTATGAGTCACACGTTATGCGTTATAAGATATGCGTTATGCGTGATCCGTTATGTGTTAGGCGATATACGTTTTGCGGTATTCGTTATGCGTTATGCGTTATGCGTTATCCGTTGTTCGTTATGCGTTATGCGTTGTGCGTTATACGTTTGCGTTATGCATTATGCGTTATGCGTTATACGGTATGCGTTATGCGTTATACGTTATGCGTTATGCGTTATGCGATAAGCATTATGCGTTATGCGTTAAGCATTATGCTTTATGCGTTATGCGTTATGCGTTATGCGTTATGCGTTATGCGTGACCCGTTATGCGTTAAGCATAAATGCGTTTTGTTGTATTCGTTATGCGTTGTGCGTTATACGTTTGCGTTATGCGTTATGCGTTATGCGTTATGCGTTATGCATTTTGAGTTATGCGTTATGCGTTATGCGATATGCGTTGTGCGTTATGCGTTATGCGTTATGCGTTATGCGTTATGGGTTATGCGTTATGCGTTATGCGTTATGCGTTATGCGTTATGCATTTTGAGTTATGCGCCATGCGTTATGCGTTATGCGTTATGCGTTATGCGATATGCGTTGTGCGTTATGCGTTATGCGTGATCCGTTATGCGTTAAGCATTATGCGTTTTGCTGTATTCGTTATGCGTTATGCGTTATGCGTTATGCGTTATGCGTTATGCGTTATGCGTTATGCGTTATCCGTTATGCATTTTGAGTTATGCGCCATGCGTTATGCGTTATGCGTTATGCGATATGCGTTGTGCGTTATGCGTTATGCGTGATCCGTTATGCGTTAAGCATTATGCGTTTTGCTGTATTCGTTATGCGTTGTGCGTTATACGTTTGCGTTATGCGTTATGCGTTATGCGTTATGCATTTTGAGTTATGCGCCATGCGTTATGCGTTATGCGTTATGCGTTATGCGATATGCGTTGTGCGTTATGCGTTGTGCGTGATCCGTTATGCGTTAAGCATTATGCGTTTTGCTGTATTCGTTATGCGTTGTGCGTTATACGTTTGCGTTATGCGTTATGCCTTATGCGTTATGCATTTTCAGTTATGCGCCATGCGTTATGCGTTATGCGTTATGCGTTATGCGATATGCGTTGTGTGTTATGCGTTATGCGTTATGCGTTATGCATTTTGACTTATGCGCCATGCGTTATGCGTTATGCGTTATGCGATATGCGTTGTGCGTTATGCGTTATGCGTTATGCGATATGCGTTGTGCGTTATGCGTTATGCGTTATGCGTTATGCGTTATGCGTTATGCGATCTGCGTTATGCGTTATGCGTTATGCATTTTGAGTTATGCGCCATGCGTTATGCGTTATGCGTTATGCGTTATGCGATATGCGTTGTGCGTTATGCGTTATGCGTTATGCGTTATGCGTTATGCGTTATGCATTATGCTTTAAGCGTTATGCGTTATGAGTCACACGTTATGCGTTATAAGATATGCGTTATGTGTTATGCGTTATGCGTTATGCGTTATGCGATATGCGTTGTGCGTTATGCGTTATGCGTTATGCGTTATGCGTTATGCGTTATGCGATATGCGTTGTGCGTTATGCGTTATGCGTTATGCGTTATGCGTTATGCGTTATGCGTTATGCGTTATGCGTTATGCGTTATGCGATATGCGTTGTGCGTTATGCGTTTTGCGTTATGCGTTATGCGTTATGCGTTATGCGTTATGCGTTATGCGTTATGGGTTATGCGTTATGTGTTATGCGATATGCGTTATGCGTTATGCGTCATGCGTTATGCGTTATGCGTTATGCGTTATGCGTTATGCGTTATGCGTGATCCGTTATGTGTTAGGCGATATACGTTTTGCGGTATTCGTTATGCGTTATGCGTTATGCGTTATGCGTTATCCGTTGTTCGTTATGCGTTATGCGTTGTGCGTTATACGTTTGCGTTATGCGTTATGCGTTATACGGTATGCGTTATGCGTTATACGTTATGCGTTATGCGTTATGCGATATGCGATATGCGTTATGCGTTATGCGTTATGCTTTATGCGTTGTGAGTTATTAGTTACACGTTATGCGTTATGCGTTATGCGTTATGCGTTAGGGGTTATGCGTTATGCGTTATGCGTTAGGCGTTATGCGTTATGCGTTATGCGTTATGCGTTATGCGTTAGGGGTTATGCGTTATGCGTTATGCGTTATGCTTTATGCGTTATGCATTATGCGTTATGCGTTATGCGATATGCGTTATCCGTTATGCGTTATGCGTTATGCGTTATTCGTTATGAGTAATGAGTTATAAGTTATGCGTTATGCGTTATGCGTTATGCTTTATGCGTTATGCGTTATGCGTTATGCGTTATGCGTTATGCGTTATGCGTTATGCGTTATGCTTTATGCGTTATGCGTTATGCGTTATGCGTTATGCGTTATGCGATATGCGTTATGCGTTATGCGTTATGCGTTATGCGTTATGCGTTATGCGTTATGCGTTATGCGTTATGCGTTATGCGTTATGCATTATGCGTTATGCGTTATGCGTTATGCGTTATGCGTTATTCGTTATGCGTTATGCGTTATGCGTTATGCGATATGCGTTATGCGTTATGCGTTATGCATTATGCGTTATGCGTTATGCGTTATGCGTTATGCGTTATTCGTTATGAGTAATGAGTTATAAGTTATGCGTTATGCGTTATGCTTTATGCATTATGCGTTATGCGTTATGCGTTATGCGTTATGCGTTATGCGTTATGCGTTATGCGTTATGCTTTATGCGTTATGCGTTACTCCTTATGAGTTATGAATTATAAGTTATGCGTAATGCGTTATGCGTTATGCGTTATGCTTTATGCGTTATGCGTTATGCGTTATGCGTTATGCGTTATGCGTTATGCGTGATCCGTTATGCGTTATGCGTTATGCGTTATGCGTTATGCGTTATGCGTTATGCGTTATGCGTTATGCGTTTTGCGTTATGCGTTATGCGTTATGCGTTATACGGTGTGCGTTATGCGTTATGCGTTATGCGTTATGTGTGATCCGTTATGCGTTATGCGTTATGCGTTTTGCGGTATTCGTTATGCGTTGTGCATTATGCGTTATGCGTTGTGCGTTATGGGTTATGATTTATGCGATTTGCGATATGAGTTATGCGTTATGCGTTATGCGTTATGCGTTATGCATTTTGAGTTATGCGCCATGCGTTATGCGTTATGCGTTATGCGTTATGCGATATGCGTTGTGCGTTATGCGTTATGCGTTATGCGATATGCGTTGTGCGTTATGCGTTATGCGTTATGCGTTATGCGTTATGCGTTATGCGTTATGCGTTATGCGTTATGCGTTATGCATTTTGAGTTATGCGCCATGCGTTATGCGTTATGCGTTATGCGTTATGCGTTATGCGATTTGCGTTGTGCGTTATGCGTTATGCGTTTGCGTTATGCGTTATGCGTTATGCGTTATGCATTATGCTTTATGCGTTATGCGTTATGAGTCACACGTTATGCGTTATTCGATATGCGTTATGCGTTATGCGTTATGCGTTATGCGATATGCGTTGTGCGTTATGCGTTATGCGTTATGCGTTATGCGTTATGCGTTATGCGATATGCGTTGTGCGTTATGCGTTATGCGTTATGCGTTATGCGTTATGCGTTATGCGTTATGCGTTATGCGTTATGCGTTATGCGATATGCGTTGTGCGTTATGCGTTATGCGTTATGCGTTATGCGGTACGCGTTATGCGTTATGCGTTATGCGTTATGCGTTATGCGTTATGCGTTATGCGTTATGCGTTATGCGGTACGCGTTATACGTTATGCGTTATGCGTTATGCGTTATGCGTTATGCGTTACGCGTTATGCGTTATACGTTGTACGTTATGCGTTATGCGTTATGCGTTATGCGTTATGCGTTATGCGTTATGCGTTATGCGATATGCTTTGTGCGTTATGCGTTATGCGTTATGCGTTATGCGGTACGCGTTATGCGTTATGCGTAATGCGTTATGCGTTATGCGATATGCGTTGTGCGTTATGCGTTATGCGTTATGCGATATGCGTTGTGCGTTATGCGTTATGCGTTATGCGTTATGCGTTATGCGTTATGCGTTATGCGTTATGCGTTAAGCGTTATGCGTTATGCGATATGCGTTGTGCGTTATGCGTTATGCGTTATGCGTTATGCGGTACGCGTTATGCGTTATGCGTTATGCGTTATGCGTTATGCGTTATGCGTTACGCGTTATGCGTTATACGTTGTACGTTATGCGTTATGCGTTATGTTTTATGCGATATGCGTTATGCGTTATTCGTTATGCATTATGCGTTATGCGTTATGCGTTATGCGTTATACGGTATGCGTTATGCGTTATGCGTTATGCGTTATGCGTTATGCGTTATGCGTTATGCGTTATGCGTTATGCGTTATGCGTTATGCGTTATGCGTTATGCGATATGCGTTGTGCGTTATGCGTTATGCGTTATGCGTTATGCGTTATGCGTTATGCGTTATGCGTTATGCGTTATGCGTTATGCGTTATGCATTTTGAGTTATGTGCCATGCGTTATGCGTTATGCGTTATGCGTTATGCGATATGCGTTGTGCGTTATGCGTTATGCGTGATCCGTTATGCGTTAAGCATTATGCGTTTTGCTGTATTCGTTATGCGTTGTGCGTTATACGTTTGCGTTATGCGTTATGCGTTATGCATTTTGAGTTATGCGCCATGCGTTATGCGTTATGCGTTATGCGTTATGCGATATGCGTTGTGCGTTATGCGTTATGCGTGATCCGTTATGCGTTAAGCATTATGCGTTTTGCTGTATTCGTTATGCGTTGTGCGTTATACGTTTGCGTTATGCGTTATGCGTTATGCGTTATGCATTTTCAGTTATGCGCCATGCGTTATGCGTTATGCGTTATGCGTTATGCGATATGCGTTGTGCGTTATGCGTTATGCGTTATGCGTTATGCGTTATGCGTTATGCGTTATGCGTTATGCATTTTGAGTTATGCGCCATGCGTTATGCGTTATGCGTTATGCGATATGCGTTGTGCGTTATGCGTTATGCGTTAT
>CAKAJA020000873.1:0-30059 GCA_916610235.2 Lasioglossum morio | reverse complement strand
CTTGCCGGAGATTTAGGAATCCACTGGCGTAAAGCCGAAGGGTAGACTGATCCCTAGCGAGACAAACAGTTAGACCGCTAACCAATTGAAAATTCAATTTATTATATGCCATATTTATTCATAACATGTATTAAATGCATAATGTATATATGTGGTGGTGGAAGATTGTCCAGGGAGTGTCGTTTTAGTAGATTGCCGATAAAGAATATTGTTCAATTTTAAGAAACTAAGAAAAGAGAATTGCTGGGATTGCCGGAAAACGGAAATTTAAGATTGAATATCGAAAATTAGAAATTCTGAAGTGTAGCCAAGCGAGACGAAGCGAAGAGAGAAGGTAGTTTTTTTCGCTTTGTGTTTACATTCAAGTCTAGCTCGAGTTGCCGGATTTAGACAATAGCTCACGACCGTCAAAGGGATTAGGTAGAGTCACCGCATACAGTCACCCGACCCTATCATAAACATTTAGAGCTCCGGGTTATTATCGAAAAGAAAGAACATTCATTACGACGAGCGGGAAAACAACTTTCGTCAATTCAAACGCAAACAATGGCGGATCCGTTAGTTATTCAGAGGGACGAAGGGGACAATAGGTCCACACATAGCGAAAGATACGAAGAAGCGGAAGGGGGAACAACAGACGGAGAATTCGGAAGTGATTTAGATAATCTTAAACGAGAACCGAAAACGGATTTAAAACAACAACCCGTAGATGCCGTAACGCTAAAAGTTCCTACACGCGATACAAAGCAAGGCGCGAAAATAAAATCCACAGCGCCAGCGGTAACAATAACAAGCGGATCACTACGTTGTAGGGGGACAACGGTCTCCGAAATTATGAGGAAGTGGCGTATTAAATTCTCGGGAGAAACCGGGGAAGACCACGAAACATTCCTCGAACGTATTGCAGAACAACGTCGATTTACGAACATCTTAGGCCGCTATTACACGAGGACACTTGGTGGCGCAACTTGGTTGCGCCACCAGTGCTTCAGCACATTTAATGAATCGGCAACTGGTGGTAACACCAGTATGTGAACGTCAATTGTTTATGTTTTCGCCAGAGACGTATCTAGCGCGGGGCATTTACTGGTGGTAACCACCATGCGTTTATTCCCGCTGTCGACGCGACGCTGTAAATACTAACCTATTGTACAGGAATAAGTGTGCTAAAATGGCATCAAAAGAAAGTTTGCTTCTTCTTTTAATTTTATTAAAAAAGAGAAACAAAAGGAGTAGAAAAATGCATGTACATCCAATGTTACTTTCAAGAGAAGACAAAGGATTATATCATTCATTATTTCCCGATCTTTGTAATGATGACGTTAAATTTTATCGTTATTTTCGAATGTCAAAATCGTCCTTTTACGAGCTCCTGCAGTATATAAAAGAAGACATACGTGGTACTGACACAACGATGAGGAAATGTATTACACCCGAAGAAAAACTAGTAGTCACATTAAGGTATATTTGCTTTTATTACAACTGTTTAAATTTGATGAAGTTGAAAGTTGAAATGGAATGAAAGTTGTTGACTGAAATTCAATTTAAATTCAAATATTCAACCATCTGACTGTCCGATTCATCGGTAGACAATATTGCAGATGATACTGAATGAGGGGATGGTGTGGGTGTGGGGACATACATTTGTTGGGTTTGAGGCTGATGATGGTGAGTTTGAGGCTCCTGATGTTGACTGTGCTGGAATGGCATTTCATAATAATTTTTTTGCGTCGTAAACTGTTGGGTAGTTGACATAGGAGGATAGTGTGACAGCTGTTGAATAATGGGAAAGCTCCTAGGAGGACACTGTTGTGGAAATGGTAACTGAGATGCAGCAATCGTTGAAATAATGTCAGATCGAAGCTGAAGTTTTCTTTCCGGAGGAACTTTTCGTATTTCTGACCATAAAGAGAACAGAAATAATTTATCTTCATCGGTTTCATCAATACCGGTACTGCTTTTTTCGTCTAAGACGATTCTTTTCTTTAAAATAGAAATAAGTTCGTCATCCCCATTGTTTCTTCTCCTTTTTGACGAGACTGTCGGTTTTCTATTTTCCTGACTAGATCCTAATGTAGTATCAGAATCTCCGATGTTTGTGACATCTTTATTTATTACTTCTGGATCATCAGTTCCTGTTTCGTTTAAACTATTAATTGTCTTCTTCGAAACAGTTTCCAAAAAGCGCAATTGTTCGAAGTATATATATTCTGTATGCCTACTAGCACCAGAACCACTTTTCAAATTCTTTTTTCTTAGTATTTCTCTTGCATAGCTTGACCGAATTCCCTTCCATTTTTTTTGAACAATTGTAACTGAGAAGAAAACAGACATGTTAATTCAGCAGCAGTTAGCAGTCGTCCGTGTAGATTTATTTAATATTGTGGTGACTCATTATTAATGTTATTTTTTAATTTATAAATAAATCTATATATTAACTATAAAGAGTTTCCTGTTTCAGATATTTGGCAACGGGAATGTCAATGACAAATTTACAATATCAGTTCAGGATAAGTCAACCCTCAATCTCTGTAATTATCAGGCAAGTTTGTGATGCCATATGGAAACATGTTAAACCAATAACCTTCCCTGATTTTACTGAAACATTTTGGCTGAAAACTGCAGCAGAGTTCTACGAGAGAACTAACTTCCCTCATTGTTTAGGAGCAATAGACGGGAAACATGTGAGAGTTATCAAGCCTGAAGCTAGTGGCTCTTTGCATTACAATTACAAAAACTATTTTTCCATATTGCTTATGGCAATATGCGATGCATCGTACAAGTTTATTTTTATAGACGTAGGGGCATACGGAAAATCAGCAGACTCCACAGTGTTCAAAGAGAGTATATTTTATAAGAAACTTGAACGTAATATGTTAAATATTCCTCCGCAGCAATTATCTTTACACAAATTCAAAGAGCCCATGCCTTTTGTATTTGTAGCTGACGAAGGATTCGGATTGTCACCGAATATACTTAGACCATATGCAGGGAAGTGCCTTGACATTAAGAAACGTGTGTTCAATTACAGACTCTGCCGAGCTCGTAGATATATTGAATGTTCTTTTGGAATTCTCGCAAATAAATGGCGGATTTTGCATCGCGCTCTTAACGTAGATGTATCTTTAAGTGAGTCCATAGTCAAAGTATGCTGCGTCCTACATAACTATGTAAGAGACAGAGATGGGTTTCACATAGAAGATACACTAACAATACAGGGTTTATTTGATTCAAGTCCTGACATTGAACCTCCAAGGAAGAAAGCAACTGTGCTAAGAGATAAATTTGCTGAATACTTTCTTAGTGAAGAGGGAGCTGTTTCATGGCAAATGGACCGTGTATGAAATATGTATATACACTTTGGACTCGTAATAATAATAACAAATAAATAAATTATACAAACACTCACCTAGTACATTTCTTTCGGTTAAAGACTTTTCTTCAAAGTCGGGTATAAATGACATGAGGATCAAATTCCACGAATTTGATTTAATAGTTTTGTTGCTATAATCTTCTGTTCTACTGTCCCATATTGACGGATACTTTTCGATTTCATGAATCAAATCTTCCGTGTTAATTGTATCAATCAGTTTTGATCTCTGTAACTTGTCATCCTGTTTAACACTATTATTATTCATTTCCATGATGACAAATTAACAATTTACGTGGCTACAAATATTAATTGCGTGTTCAAAAAATTGAAAAAGGATATGAAAAAACAAAACTAAAAAACTTTAAACGTTAATTACAAGTATTTATTAACTTTAATCACAGATGTTATCATAACGAAATCCAGAAACAGAATGAATGAAAGAACAGAAAAACATAATAACATTATTATAAAAAAAAGAACGCTATTACATAGCAACACAAAATCGATAAAAACAATTTGAAACAAAAAGGCCGCTTTTAGAAACACAAATAGAGAAGAACGGTCGCGGTTGTAAAATTTGTTTACTCCTTCTTGAATCGCCGGAAATGCCAAGGCGGTGCGCGGGAGAAACAGCGTGCCGCTGAGACGCCACATATGTTTATTTGTTTATATGTTTTATGTATATATATATATATATATATATATATATATATATATATATATATATATATATATATATATATATGTTCTATGTGAACGTCAATTGTAATAAAAATATCTGTTAACTGTAGCCAGGGCTGCTACAAAATTTTAATTCGGCCCTGGTTTTCACGATGCTGGTGGCGCAACTTCGTTGCCTCGTCTAATACGCTACATGCAAACTAATGCCCCGGCTGGTGTCCGCGCCACCAAATGTTGCCTGGCCGGTGGCTGTTGCCGGCCACCAGATCGGCAACAATTTTTGGTGTCCGCCACCAGTGTCCTCGTGTAATAGCGGCCTTAGAATCAGATCTATTACGCTGCCTGCCGGTTTGTTTAGAAGGAGTTGCCGCTCGATGGTACGAAACAAATGAAGATGAATGGGACGATTGGGAAACATTCAAGAAAGAATGCCGTAGATTTTTCGGAGATCCGGAATATAGCGAAAATTTAGAGAGAAACGCGAAAGATAGAGTACAGGGGGAAGACGAACCAATTCGAGCATATCTAGTAATAATGAGAGCAATATTTAAGAGAATGCGCAAACAATGGTCAGAAGAAAAGAAAATCAGAACGGTTTATTGGGGTGCGAAGCCTAAATTACAGAAAGTCGTAGATTATAGGTCCGTGAGAACATTAAAAGAATTGGAAAATCATTTAATAGACGCAGAAAGACGAACGGACGGAACAAAAAGACGTAACCTCAAACCATCGGAAATGGTTAACGCCGATTTCGCGTACGACCCGAAGAAATACGCGAAATTGAAAAATACCTCCGCGTACGTTCAGGATTCAGATACAGATAGCTCAGATGATCTACAGAGAACTTCCCATGTCCAATCGCGATCAAACCGAAAACTAAAAGATAAGGGGCGTAACGAACAATGCGCAAACATCATACACGCTGCCGGTAATCCGCGAAGAAACTACGATCAGTATAGGTTCCCACCGCGACAATCAGAAAATGATACACGATATCAGCCTCGAGGCACCACAACGAGCGCAGACAAACGCAACGACGATGACCTCGAATGTTGGAATTGTAGAAAAAAGGGACATAGATCGCGAGACTGCCGCGAAGAAAGAAAAATACATTGCTTCCGATGCGGGGCCCCAGGAGTTACACTAAGACAATGCAGACGGTGCGATAGGGGAACGACGGGAAATGGGAAGGGGAACCACTTCACCGGGTCGGAGAGGTTCCGACAGAAATAATATCGGCCCGCGTTAAAACAGATACACACAGTAATATTAGAAAAACACCATTATTGACAATAGATGCATATATAGGGAAAAATAAGGTTCTCGCGTTAATAGATTCAGGCTCAACAGTGACTCTCGCAAGCAAAGAATTAATTAGACAACTAAACATCGCTGCCGATAAAATAAAGAATTCTGAAGAACCGTGCTATTTCATGTTAGCAAATGGTGCATTAGACCGCGCATTGGAAACGGCTACATTCTCGCTTCGCATACACGATAGAAAAATTAGAATAATCGCGAGAATTTTGGAAAATTTAGTCACACCTCTCCTACTGGGCATAGACGCGATAGTTAAATTCGGGATTGTCGCGGAATATCATAATGCGGAATGGTATTTTGCATCGTTGCCGGAGAAAAGATTCTCATTTAGTAAAAACTGTAGCGAACCAGTCTGTTGTGGATTACAATTATTGGAGGAAAACGAAAAATCACGGTTAGAGAAATTCCTAGAAACCTCGTTGGAAAAATTTAAAAATATCAACGGAATAACGGATTTGACCAGTCATAAAATTGACGTGGGAGACCACCCGCCCATCAAACAAAGGTATTATGCAGTCTCACCTAAAGTACAGGAGGCAATTTATAAAGAAATTGATACTTTGTTAGCAGACGGTATAATAGAACCGTCAAATAGTGGTTGGTCAAGTCCAATAGTAATGGTAAAGAAACCTAATGGGAAATATAGATTCTGCTTAGATTTTCGAAAAGTTAATGAGGTTTCAAGGAAGGATGCATATCCGCTGCCGTTGATGACACATATATTAGACAAATTAAGATCAGCTAGGTATATCTCAACCATCGATCTCAGTCAGGCATATTTCCAAATACCGTTAGAAGAGAAAAGCCGCGAAATTACTGCATTCACGGTGCCGGGCAAAGGATTATTTCACTTTCGTCGTATGCCGTACGGGCTCACCGGAGCACCAGCCACATTCCAACGATTGCTAGATAAGCTAATCGGTCCAGAAATGGAACCACATGCATTCGCTTACCTAGACGATATAATTGTAATAACAAAAACATTTGACGAACACCTAGAATGGTTGGAACGTGTGCTAAGGAAAATAAGAGAAGCAGGCCTAATGATAAACCCAGACAAATGTGAATTCTGCCGCGAGGAAGTACGGTATTTGGGATTTGTAGTCAGCAGGGAAGGGCTAAAGGTAGATTCGGAAAAGATAAAACCAATATTAAAATATCCGGAACCGAAAAACGTAAAGCAACTGAGGAGATTCCTAGGAATGGCATCCTGGTACAGGAGGTTCATACCGGGTTTCGCCACCGCTGCCGAACCGTTAAATATATTACTACGAAAAACAAGTAAATGGGAATGGGGGGATAGCCAACAAGCTGCCTTCACAACCCTACGGGAATACATCGCGACAGCACCTACCTTAGCCTGCCCAAATTTTGAATTGCCGTTTACGCTACAAACAGACGCGAGCACAGTAGGGCTAGGAGCAGTACTAGCACAAGAGATAGATGGGCTAGAGAGGGTAATAGCATTCGCGAGTAGGTCTCTCACAGTACCGGAGAGAAAGTATTCCACAACAGAACTGGAATGTCTAGCAATAGTATGGGCAGTACAGAAGTACAGACCATATTTAGAGGGATACCGGTTTACGGTAATCACAGATCATAATAGTTTACGTTGGCTAAAGAATTTGAAAAACCCCTCAGGCAGATTAGCCCGATGGGCATTACAACTTCTCGAATATGACTTTGATATTGTGTATCGCCAGGGAGCATTAAATAGAGTGCCGGACGCGTTGTCACGGATGTACGAAGATGGGGACAAAAATACAGATACTGTACCATTGTTAGCTGCCGTACGTACAAACTGGTATACGGAGAAAATGTCAGCCGTAAAGAAAAATCCGGAAAATAATAGAGACTGGTCCATACGAGAAGACAAATTGTATTATCGCAGAACTGACCCCTTAGTATCGGAATTATTAGGGAAAGATCAAGATGAATGGAAAATGGTGATCCCCGAGGAGAGGAGAACGGAAATATTACAAGAGGGACATGATAATGAACAATCAGGGCATTTAGGTATAGAAAAGACATACCATAGAATCGCGAAGAGATACTACTGGACAGGAATGTACCGGACGATAGTAGAGTACGTAAGACGCTGTCCCGTGTGCCAACAAACGAAGGTAGATCAAACACTACCTTCGGGATTGATGGGGAGGCGCCGGGTAGACATACCATGGTCAGTAGTAGCAGCAGATATTATGGGCCCACTCCCTCGTAGTAAATCCGGAAACTCCTACCTCCTGGTGATCCAGGATCTATTCACTAAATGGGTAGAGTGTAAAGCCCTTCGACGCGCGACAGGGGTAAAAATTTCAGAGGCATTAGAGGAATTAGTCTTCTCAAGGTGGGGTACACCAGACGTTATACTGACTGACAATGGCACAGAATTTGTAAACAAAGACATCCAAGAAATATCGAAAATATATGGTATAAAACTAACAACAACGCCCCCATACCATCCGCAGGCTAACCCAGTAGAGAGAGTGAACCGAATTCTAAAAACTATGATAGTTTCTTACGTAGGAAATGACCACAGAGAATGGGATCAAAATTTGGCTAATCTTCGTTTTGCGTATAATACAGCATATCATTCCGTTTTGCGAGCATCCCCAGCATTTTTAAACTTCGGGCGAGAACCACAACCGATGAAATGCGTAAGAACTGCTGCCGAACCAGAGGTCGAACCGGAAAGCGCGCCGATAGACCCTTGGAAAAATAGGATGACCCAATTAGCGACGTTACGAACTTGGGTCAGCGAAAATTTAGAACAGGCATATCAAACGCAGTCACATTATTATAATCTTAGACGTAGGGACATTCAATTTCGCGTGGGGGATCTAGTGTTAAAGAGACAAAGGGTTCAGTCGTCAGCAGTGAACAAACGTGCAGCTAAATTGATACCTAAGTATGGAGGTCCGTTTAAGATAACATCGAAGTTATCACCTTCGGTATATATATTGAAAACGTTAAAAAATAAACATGCAGGGAAAGCCCACATATCAGACTTAAGGCATATCTACCACCACCATAAAGATAGTAAGCGATATAGAACAAAAACTACAACGGGAGGGCATTGTCCACAGAAAAGAACGAACATGTCATCAATAGGACAAGAGTTGGAAGAACTTCTGCAAAGGAGCCAAACGGCAGATGACAAGAAGCAAATTGAGAAGATCATGCAGAATTACCGGGAGAAAACCAAGGACTCCACAACACGCTCAGTGGCAACACAAACATGGCGAACGTGTCTGATGCTGCCGGTGCGAAAGATACACCAGGCGGAAAAGGAAGTGATGACAGAAGAAGAAGAAAAAGACACGGACTCGGAATATGTATCGGCAGACGAACTACCGGAATCGGAACGAGACGTAACATCGGGTAATACATCCGAATTCTCATTAGGAGAAGCTATGGAACGACTTGAACAAGAGTTCACTAAGTTAACACCAGACCCGACCAACACCGAGCCCAAGGAGTTGGACCAGAAAGCATCGTTACCGATAACCAACGTACAGCTAATACCGAACAAAACATCGCTGCCGACACCCGATACATCGCTGCAGACATCCGATACAGCACTGCCGACATCCAATAAAGCGCTGCCGCAACAACAAGATGCCGGAGACACAAAGGGGGAAGAACAGGAGCCGAAAAAGAAAACCCAGGAGGAGAAGATCGAAGAATTCAACAGAATCCACTGGGCAGGCATACAACGACTAAAACGAGAGAGGGAAGAAGAGGCGAAAAGAAAGCAAGAACCACCGTTGCTACCAAAGGAAGCACCCCCCTTTGATAACAGAGGCATAGTGGGAGAGTTTAGAGTACTGCCCAGAGAAAGAACAACGCAGATGCAAACATTTGGATTACCGATGGATAATAGACAGCAGCCCAGGGGAAGGGCTCATCTAAGACAACAGAACGTTGCCGAATCCAGCACAGGGAGAAATAGACCCGGACAAAGGCAGCCAGAACCACCGAGAAAGCCAAGCACAGTCGGACTACATGACCGCCAGAACGGATGTTGGCGATGCGGAGCACGAGACCATAAGCACCGAACATGTAAAGCACCCTCATCAACATACTGCTTCCGTTGTGGGCGTATGGGGTACTCAATTAAGACATGTCCGAAATGTGGACCCGAATGGAAGGAAGGAGGCCCACACCATCCATGGGGATATATGCCGTTCTAGGAAAACCTAGAAACAAGAAGTTAGGACTATAAAAATGTCTAAATACGAAAAGGCTGCCGTAGATAAGTGGAATCCCTTAGCACATAAGATAAGTTGTTAATCTCGACCGGATTAAAGTTAAAACTGCGAATATTAGTAAATAAGAACACACTACAGTATTCTCTTAGACCAGAAGGTGCAATTATTATAATAAGACATCGTTACTTTAGAAATCCCTAAATGTAGATTAATAGGTCCCATCGCGACCAAGGCCGGGATACTTGCGAACTCCCGTTATTGCTGCCGTTTAGAATCCAAAGATTACTATTTTGATTTCGTTTTGTTGTTCCTAGTTATTATGATTAATCTTCATGAATCTATTCATAGCGGAATAATTTCACGCGATAGTATAACAATGACAATAATCAAAAGTATAAAATACTTGTTTAAGTTTGTTACCAAAAAGAAATAATTTAGTTATTGAGTGGAATACATACATACCACTAACAAAGAAATTAAAACTACGTCATATAGCAGAATAAGTACAAAGATTTATTCATCAAGTAGTAGCCTAGAACCCTATATCCCCCACCCGATCAGGAACAGCGTAAGAAACCAGAAATTACGAATACGAAAGCGCACCGGTGAACAATAGGAGACAGTTTAGGAAGGTCTTGCCCGAAGAACCGTTAGAGTGCAGTATAATGAATACCTCGAAGGTTTAGAAACAAATAAGTAAGTATATTGGCGGTATGAATATTCAAGTATTAGTACATGTTTGGTGTTTGGAGATGAGTACTTGTCATTGGAGAAAGGACGAGCTAGAGGAAGCGCCTGTCTGCTGCCGAGCCCACGTATGACCTGGTTGGTAACTGCCACCGGGGTGTTCCGGTCCTCTTTAGGGGGGGAGGTGTTGTGACGTGGCAAATTAACCACGTCCCTCCCAAATTAAGATATTAATCTTTAAGAGAGTTCGAAAGGACCGGATCACCCTTTAGCAGGAAAAATGCGTACAAAAGCAGCAGTAAGCGCTCCCACTGGAAAGTCCTGAAGTGTAAGATTGTAAACTGTACACAAACGGACGTCGCGCCTATTGGCCCGACGTAATATTTCAGGACCGTAGCTCGGGCTCAGGGAGCCCGACTATCATTCGCTACCAAAATAGAGGAGAACCAATGCTGTTGCCGCAAAACTGGACTCGGAATGCCCGAACACTCATTGGTGTAAACAACTTCGAAGGAAAACAAATGGACCAACAGCTCAGGCCAATCAACCTGGAGGCGCCGACGAGAGACTAAGGGACCACGGAGAACATCAAAAATCGTCCCGTCGACGTCTCGCCCTGCAACATGGTCCCCGCAGGAGCGGCTGAAGGAATCCTGGAATGCCTTCCGGCATTCTCGGCGGCCAATAGGACGTCGTTACGGAAATCGGGGAATCGGCCGGTCGGGAGCCCCCCTGTCGAGTGCCGGTCCTGAGAGGTGGCGACACCGCGAGCGACAGTAATTGGTGGGCTAAAGAATTAGGGGGAGAGGAGCGACCGTTCGCTTCCGCATCCTCGCGACATGCCGACCGTTGAATCACTGCTGCGTAGGATCTTGTCACGATAAGTCGTATTACCACCGCCATTATTGTAACCGCGTGTGCTGCGGAAAAGTATAGTTTGTACGCTGCCGTAATCAGCTAGGCGAACCGTTCCACGCTGCCGGTGGTAAGTGCCAATCAGGTCACATGTAAAGAATATCTCTATTGTACGAGAGAAATATCGAGATAATTCGCGAGTGTTCAACGAGGCTCGAGCTGCAGATTAGCGTCGTATTTTGTGTATTTTACGTAGTTGTCGCGAGAGCGACCGCGTATTTTGTGTGCCCTTCTGGCCTCCTCTAGCGAGTTTCCAGTGAGTGCGAATTGCGACCGTCCGCCGAACCACCACGTGCTGTCGGAATTTCCGCCATAACACGCGCCGCGCACAGTCACGAGGATCATTGTAAAGTCAACTCTATCGCGACTAGTCTTCGGCGTATCATCCTCATAGCTGCCGTCGACATTTTTCTGATTATTTCTACTCTCACGCGTATTCCATCGGGGATCGGTATTCGTACTTTGTTCGCTACCTGGAAGCCCGTTCATCCGGCATAGTACCGATCCCGACGCGGCCATATTGAAAGAGCGAACCCGTTCCATGCCGGCCGGCTGCCGGTCATGCCCGCGTAAAATTACACATCGTTTCAATGTTCTATCCAAAGTACTTTCTGTGAAACCACGTTCGGGTACGGTTGTCGACCAAATACTCGGCAGCATAACCGAATTCTCCATAGTTGCTTCCAATAAATTTACAATAGTATTATTGCCTACTTGCCACGTGTCGCTCATTTCAAAACACCTTTCCCGCCGTGGGGAAAACTCTTGTCTGATCCTATATTAAACCTGGACCCGTCAGAGCTATTCAACTTGTCGTGGACGCAAATTCGAGAACCTCCGGCGAACGTATTGTATGAAGTGGCATCGTCGATGCCTGGCGCCCGAAATTAAAGTTCGTGAGATTTGTTTCGTTGCTGGACAACTCGAAGACGCGTTACTTTTATCTCGGGGGAACTGAATTCCACACGGCAGAATTCAGCTCGGCGATTAGCCTATAAACTCCCGAAGTGGCTCGTCCCTTCGCGTTTTCGAAGACCGTAGGGAAAAGCCACGTGATAAATTTTTCAATATCAGACTCTCGTTCGGCCTCTATTAACGCGTCCTCTAACTGATCGAAAGTGGTCAGGGCAGCTAGCGCGATCGCGTTTCGTAATGTGGGTTTCGCCCCCCAGTATGCCCTTTTCATCTTTTTCTCCTCCGGCCACGGTGGATCTAATCGGTCGAACATCGCTCGCATACTGACAATGTAATCGCGAAGGGGTTCGTATTCCCCCTGGACCCTGTCCTTTATATTCTGTATGAGAGTGTCGCGATATTCCGGATCGCCGAAAAATCTACGGAACGCGCTCACGAAATCCTCCCACTTCTCCATTTGGGCTTCCCTCGCCTTGTACCAGTACAATGCCGTATTTTCTAGGCAAACCGTCATGCACCGTAACAGATGCCGGTCTGCGATGTTACCATATCTCCGGTGTTCTATGAGGCGTTCGAGAAAGGCTTCAGCGTCTTCCCCGGGCGCCCCGGAAAATTTTATCCGCCAACGTCTCATTACCTCTGATATAGGGGTACCGCGGCAATACATGTCCCGACTGGTACTTGGCGGGGTTGGCCCCGGGAGATCATGGAGGGTGTCCGGCAGCCTACCTCCCATTTTCCGTTGAGGGGAGGTCGGTGGGTCGTACACTTTTCTTTCGAAAGTCGGTACCGGCAAAATAAAGTCGCGGGGTGGCGACCTCATCTCTTCGGCCCGCTCCTCGTCAGAGGTTATCGCGTCCGAATTATCATTTCCGTCCGCGGCCTCCTCGTACACAGAATGGAATTCCCATTCGTCCCCCCCATCAACGTTAGGGCGAAGCATCTCAATCGGCAGCTCAAATTCTCCTCAATAGCGCGACTCTCCAATATTGTCCGAATCTGACTTTGTAATCGACACTCGTTGTTGATTACACTACGCGATAGTAAAGGAAACTCGATCTCGACCTCGCCGCGATATCTACCGATACGTAACGTCAACCAAAACAAAAAAAAATTCTTAAATTCCTTCGGCAATACAATAGCGGCTCGAATATTATCGACTATACGTCGGCAGCGCGAATCTTTTCCTAATTCGGATCGGGCTCTCCCCAGCAATTTGTACAATAATTCGTACAGGGTATTCTCCCTCTTAAATCACCAAAAGATTATCGCCAAAATATAATCGCCAAATGATTATCGCCAAATGATTATCGCAAAAGGGATTATCGCCAATGAACCACTCAGCTCGGCAGCTGAGAGTTGTCCTCGCCAAAAGTGAGCGTAATATTCAGGGATTCGCGACAAAACAAAAAAAAACAAACAAAAAAAACCATACGGGACGTGACTCTCTACGACTGTACAACCCTCAAAACGTTCCGTCCATCACCACACGATATATATTCGATTCACCCTTATCGGATGAATCGTACAAGAAACAAAAAAAAAAAAATTGCAAAAATAGAAAAAAAATCAATGGCAACACACAATAGATATGGGTGGCCTAGCCTGTGCTATTCCTGGGAGCTAGAACGCGTCCACTCGCAAAACATAAAATCAAATAATTTAAAACCGTTCGCGATAGAGATAAAACCAAAAGAACCAACAATAATAAATAATAACAAAAGAATTTAAAAATAATAAATTAAAAGTAATAAATTAAAGAAAATAAATAAACTACACGAAAGTGACTAGAAGCTAATAGGCAGAACAGCAAGTATCACAACGATAAAGAGAGAGAAAGTGAAAGGGAAGGAGGAGAAAAAGGAAAGAGAAAGAGAAGAAGAGAAGGAAAGAAAAGAGCCGAGAAAAGAAGAAAGAGAGAGAAAAGAGAAAGAAAAGAAAAGGAGACGCGAACTCACTGCTCTTGCCCGAATTCGAAACAATAAAAAAAAATTATTTACAATTGACACGAAAACGTACGGAAAAAAATTACCGCGATAAATAATGAAAGAAACCAACACGAATAAATAACGAAAAGTAACAACGAAAAATAAATAGAAAAATTAAAGAAATAATCGAATGAAAAATACAAAAATAGCACAGGAAAGACCGAATCAATTAACAAATTGCATAATAAATTCACATCGAAAAATTGCATATTAAATTCAATCCCGAGCATTATCGAACAGAAGAGAAACATTTCGAAGAAATATCAGACCCAATTTCATTGAAAGAAAATAGCGTAATATTCTCCGTTCACAGAATTAGAAATGATAAATCAAATCACCATCAAATATCATCAATAACACATTCAAATAGAAATTGCACGAAATATCAGCAGTAAAAAAAAATACATAATAAAATAGCAATGGCACAAAATATCATCAGAAAAAGAAAATCAAGTTCATTAAATATCACATAAAAATATCATATCAAATTTTAAATATCATGTGAAGTGAGAAATTCTACCGGCAGCCTCAATCTGAAATCAAGTTCGGAAATTTTCATCCGAAATTCAATTCAGCCACGCGTGCCGGCAAACAACAACACTGAAGGACAGGTTGTACACAAAAACTTTGCTCGCTTCGTTGGCTCTGCGAACGTCGTAGAAATTCCGCAGTCGTAACGGGTGTCCGATTTCGACGTCGCGACGGCCACGTTCGTATCCTCACTCAGTTCTTTCGACGAGAGAAAATTACGAGAAGTCAATTTTTCGTGAGAGCCTCGAATCGTTCCGCGCACCTCCTGACGAAAAAGCCCTTACACAGGTCGCTATTTCAGCGAGAGGTCCCTGTTCGGGCGCCAAATTTGTCACGTCGTCTTCAATCCGCTCCCGCCAGAAGGGCAGAAACTTTGATGACACCGGGTATTTACAAGCTCGAAAGCCGGGCCGCGTTCGGCCGCACGAAACGCGGTCCACCCGGGACAAAAGTTGTTCGCAAGCTTACCGATGATTCTAAAAATCTCGCGAATATTCGGGCGCCAGGTACAGAAGGTGCCACGCGAAAAATACGCTTACGACAACCGGCAACAGATGTAGGATTTCCGCGAACGGGTCCAGGATACTACGCTGGGCGGATACGAAGCATTCCCCGCGGCGGGAAGGTTTCTCACGAAATCAACACTCTCGGGAATTGGTTAACATGAATTTATTGGCGATAGCTGGTATAATCGCGCTGCCGGCCGATACCGGCAGCAAAGACGAAGTTAACCGGCGCGTTACAATTCTCCGGCGACGGATGGAAATCGCCCGCGCCTTGTCCCTTTGGACTTCCTCTAAATCGCGTCGAATCCGGCAGCACGTGGTCTTAACGTTCGCGTGCGCGATCTACACGTTTCACGCCCGGATTCCGATGGAATACGCGTTACAATTGACTCCTCGTCGGCGGAACAAATCGCGAAGATACGACGCGAGCACGTGGCGGCGTCCCACCGTGGAACGACACGAGGTTGGCGTGAAAATACGAAGACGTGCGGATCCTCGCTAAATTACAACCAAATAGTGCTCAGTACTTCGCTAAATATTTCCCCGCACGCCCGTCGCTCGACCGATGTATGCGCTCGCGGACTGGCTGCAGCCGGCAGCCGCAAAGCACGTCGAATTTCCGCGACACGATCGCGAACCCGTCACGCTAACCGAGCCAACACGAACAGCAATCACTTCTATATTCGATATTAGATCCGACAAAAGCTTACCACAAGGTGTTGGAAGGGTCCGCAAAAGCCTGATGTTCGCTTCCTTCCGGCAGCGTGCGTCGCAAGAGTACAATAATGAATCGTGTAACGTGGAACGTATCGCGAAAATGGCCAACGAAGAAGTGATTTCGCACGCGTTGACTCGGGAACGCGGAAGTGAAGCGTCCCCCCTTTCCGCTCGCTTTTCCCCGCGGCACGCGTAGCCTATCCCGTTAAGAGTTTCGGCAAGGGCCTCGCTCCGCGCGACGGTCCCTGGTGTCCGGTGATTGGCGGCTTCTCCGGCAACGGTGGCTGGTGATTTGCCGCTTCTCCTCGAGGCGATCGGCACTGGCCAATCCGGCAGCGAGCCGGGTTGCTTTCCGGTTGAGGCGACATCCATAGCCGAAATATATTTTGGCCGGTTCTGCTCCTTGGCGGCGCCTCCAGGTTGTCCGTCCTGGGCTAGGTCGATCCCTCCGCAGCTCGGTCTTTTCACCGGACCCTCTCGCATTCGATTTTCCCGTTGGGAAAAGTGTCCAGGGTCCTCTCGGGACCCGGTGGCGGTCCTGCAAACTTGCGTCGCGCAAATTGGCGCGACGCTCAAAATATGAAATGTCGCCCACATGTCTCGGTTGTGCCCAGGGAGAGCGCTCACCACAATTCGCTCCGCTTTTCCGGCAGCGGAGAACGACCCGGTTTTACGACAATCCATTTCGTGGGACGTTGGCAAAAATGCAACGTCACAATACATATATTCAATTGCGTAATTTAGATGTACTTACCACGCCAGAAGCTAGACGTCTTCCTCGTTCCCGGTTGTCGCAGCCCTGTCTTCCTCGATCCCTGGACAGCACATTCTACCAGTCGTTGTCGCATCGTCTTCGTCCTCCAACTTGTGGCCGGTAGCACGTTCTCCTCAGCGTGTTCTGGCGTAAACAGGATACCTACAAAAACAAAAAACAAGCAAAATCATTAATGTTCTATATATACATATATATATACATATATTCAATTGCGTAATTTAGATGTACTTACCACGCCAGAAGCTAGACGTCTTCCTCGTTCCCGGTTGTTGCAGCTCTCGTGGATCGCTCGAGCAAGGCCATTTTTGCTGCTGCCTTCTGCGCCTTTTCTCCGAAACGACGTAGTTCATCGGGGTAACACGAACATCCATGTGTGGTCCAATCTGGAAAAATATTGATGTACATACATTTTACATTATATTTTTTTTTTTACTCGACAATATACAATTTCACAAATGAATTTTTACCAACCTTGGCTTGCCCGGACACTGCCAGTCCCTTCGCATTCCTATAGTCGTTCTAGGAGAAATCTGCGACCGTGCCAATAGATTTCCTCATTACCCTTGAGGTACTATTGATAATGCGTTTTTTTTAGAGTGGTGTCCCCAGTAGGCCTACTCCACTATGTTCTTGATGTCCATACGGATCAAGTCCGCGAGGGGGGGTGCGGGGAGGATGGGCCCCAGGCCTCCTGTTCGCCGGCTGCGTTGACGCTGATCTCCGAGGGGCTCTGCCTTTGACAGCGTATTCGCTGTTTTGCAGCTTTCAACGCCGCTATCGCTGCCTTCCTAAATTCCTGCCGGGTTGGTGACCGAAACTTTCGATTACGGCAGGCAGCCTCTGTAACATTCGTTTAAATCGAGATTAATATTACGTAATAATAAATGAATCAAGAGAAACAGTGAATTAATAATTAAATTAAATTAAATCAGTAATATACAGTACTTACCAAACATGGCCTGCATTATTTGAGATTTGTATAATGCGTGGCCCTCCTCCGTGCACCCCGACCACGTCATATCCTTGATCGCGTCAAGGGAGAGCACATCTTTGAATGATGTATTTACGGCATCCTTCAACGAGTGCCTTCCCAGTTGTATTAGGTATCCAACCTGAAAAAAAACATCAGTTTACAATATTCATAAATTTGATACACTTACTTATATTATGGGTGTAATGTGATGATATACTTACGACACGATCGTACTCTCCTGCCACGTTGCCGAACGCCATGACCTCGTCGTATGATTTCAGCGGCAGGCACTCCGGCCGTTCTCCTATATACCCCGAAGTCGCTTCCAATCGGTAGACCGATTGCCTCATCACGGCTATCTCGCTGCTTTGTTGCCTGAAAAACGAGAAATTAATAAACATCCTTTTTATTACAATCATATTTAAAAAAATACTGGGAATGATGCAATACTCACTCCAACTTGGCCACAGTCTGTCGGAGCTGGCTCAACTCGCTGTTTTCTTGCCTGAAAAACGAGAAATTAATAAACGACACATCCTTTTGATTACAATCATATTTAAAAAAATACTAGGAATGATGCAATACTCACTCCAACTTGGCCACAGTCTGTCTGAGCTGGCCCAACTCGCTGTTTTCTTGCCTGAAAAACGAGAAATTAATAAACGACACATCCTTTTGATTACAATCATATTTAAAAAATACTGAGAATGATGTAATACTCACTCCAACTTGGCCACAGACTGTTTGAGCTGAGTCAGCTCGCTGCTTTGTTGCCTGAAAAACGAGAAATTAATAAACGACACATCCTTTCGATTACAATCATATTTAAAGAAATACTGAGAATAATTTTGTGACACTCACTCAAATAGCGTCGACATTTTCTGAATCCTGAAATTTTCCATTTAGGCCCACATGAAAAACTTGAAATATACAACTTTTGGTGTTTTCTCTGCGATTCCGACAACTTGCGATTTAGTTTCTAATTTTTAACCGACTTCGAAAAAGGAGGAGGTTATCAATTCGACCTGTATGTGCCTTTTTTAATTTTCGCTTTTTTTTCTATGCATGTTCACCGATTATGCCGAGATGGATGGACCAATCGGTACGAAACCTTTTGCATCTTGTAGAGTATGTCCCCGGGGTGGTCCCGTTATAAAAATTTTTGCATTTTTTCATTCCTAACGACTTTTATTGCAAAAAAACGTAATGCTTCATTTATTAACCGACTTCGATAAAGGAGGAGGTTATCATATTTAACCGACTTCTTCTGCGTTTGTTGAGCAAAGAATGTACCGATGGCGATGAAACCTTACACATTTAGTAGGAGATACTGCCGCGATGCTCCCACGTGCAAAAATATATAGAATTTGTTATTGTTAATAAATATTGTTATAGCAAAAGAACATATTAGTTGGTGTTTTTCTGCGAAGAATGTACCGATCGCGATGAAATTTAGTAGGAGATACTGCCGCGATGCTCCCACGTGCAAAAATTTATAGAATTTGTTATTGTTAATAACAATTGTTGTAGCATAATGCGTCATAATGCGACGGCGTCTCCTACCTATGTTTAGTGTTCTACAAATTCTGCTCGTTCCACTAAAAAGAGTTAAATAAAAAAAATTTTTTTTTTTTAAATAAAACCGACTTCGAAAAAACGGAATAAAAAAAAACAAAAAACAAAAAAAGGTATGAATAATAAAAAAAGATATGAAAAAAGCTGTAATGAAAAATATATGAAAAAAAACAAAAAAAGAAAATGCACTAAAAAGTATGAAATAATTTCCAATTCATTTATGTGAATACAAACGTAATTTCATTTTGATTTCTATGAATACACACCAACTGTTCATAAAATTAATTAAATAAAATTGATAATAAAAATAAAATATTAAATACCACATTAAATAAATAAATCTTTTCGGAGGCGGCGCAAAATCGAAAATTTTCCAAATGACATATGTTGCTGATTATGATTTCATTGGAATATGGTGGACTTGGAATTCAGTAGGTGGGAAGAGAAGATACATAAATATGGGGGAAAGCGTGTAGAAGAATTTAAGATTTTTCGTAATGTCCAGTATCGAAAATTTTCGATTTCGCGCCGCCTCCGAAAAGATTTATTTATTTAATGTGGTATTTAATATTTTATTTTTATTATCAATTTTATTTTAATTAATTTTATGAACAGTTGGTGTGTATTCATAGAAATCAAAATGAAATTACGTTTGTATTCACATAAATGAATTGGAAATTATTTCATACTTTTTAGTGCATTTTCTTTTTTTGTTTTTTCTGTCACGTTGTGTGGCAAACCAATTGTTCGAACTTCAAATTTGAATAAATAAAATCCATAATACATGTAAACTTACAGTTTTCCTGAGGTAGTTGCGTTCCATTATGATGTCATTCTCACAGGTAGAAACACGACACACGCGAAAAACACACGTTGGAATACGAAAGAGAAAAAAGCGCGCTCGCGATGATCACTGAAGATTGAGGCGATCAGCAGAGGGTCGCGTCTTAGGCCTGTTTCGCACTAGGTAGACAGCTCGCGCAGCTGATTGCCCACAGTCTCATGGAACTTGTGGGGGTGTGTCGTGGACTGAGAACGGTGCGCTGATTGGACAGCGTTGGTTGCTTTCTTGAGTCGGTGCACACCCCTGCCATTCCTTGCGCGCTCGGGGTGTTTTTTCAGGGATTTATTTTGCGATTTCAGTGATTAAAACTCTTTTAGTTATTCTTAATTTACTAAAAAAAGAAAAACTCTATATCCATTGTATGCCTACAACAGCTGTACCTACATTGACAAAACCAAGGTAGCATATATTTCATTTCGATTTAAAGGAATTTAATAACATACATACATTTATGGGACACTATTTAGATACTTCAACAGAGGGACAGCGGGGGCAATGATACTTACATGATCTTACAGGGGAAGACCTACTGAAAATATTCGATTTTGTTGCAATGCTTGATCTGCGAAGCAAAAACAGATACACCTTGTCAACTGTAAAGTATTTTGAGATTTTTCTTTACTTCATTCAACATTACGTTTAAGAGATACTATGTGCGATAATTACTAATGGCGTACACGATTTCTTATCTCAAAAGAATGCTCTTAAAACAAAAAGAAAATCGAAACCAATTCTCAACTGAGCACCTCAGGACAGCACGAAGAAACCGAACAGTTCTTCTGAGAAGGGAATGAGAATCAGAACGTTTTGATTTGTGGCGAAATATCACTGAATTCCTCGATTTGGACCACTGTGCGGCACACTATGAGTCACATGGCAGAATTCTATGTAAGAATCAAAGAACTTTCGATAGAAATTAGATAGAGCGATCAAACTCTTTTTAAATGACAGCTAAACCTTGGCAGAATATGAAATAATTATATAGATTGTGGTATGAACGGTTTCTAACCTTGAGAAAATTCATTAAACTTGCACAAGTTCAAGGAAAATGTGGTTTTTCCAATACCACATGCGATAATCAGGCACTGATAAACCTTGAACATTTGCCAAAAATAATTAAACAATGAAATCAGCTTCATTAGTATTTTTATTAACCGACTTCGAAAAAGGAGGAGGTTATCAATTCGACCTGTATGTGCCTTTATTTCGCTTTTTTTTATGTCAGCGTATTACAGCTGAAAGTATTAACCACATTTCCAACAGCTCGGTTGGCTCAGCGCGTTAGGCGTTCGACTGTTGAACTGCTTATACAAGGTTTGCCAAGGTTTGACAAATGTTCAAGGTTTATCAGTGCCTGATAGACTTACAGAATGAATAGAACGTAACAATTTTAAGGTTAGCTTAGTTCTTCGCGGAAAAAACGTCAAAAAATCGGTTTTTATTTTTTTTAACAACGGCGCACCAAACCAATAAATCTGAAAAAATTCATTAACAATACCTATAACAATATACTGCTGCTGTAAAAATATAAATGTGGACACTGCAGAACTTCCATGTGAAATCTGCATTTTTTCGTTTTTTCAGGTTTTTGATTTTTTACAAGCAGGATTTTCGCTTTAAAAATCTGAAACCAATTGCAAAGTATGTATTTGGGTTCTTGACATGTGTCACATTTTTTTCAGAATTTCTAAACATTAACTGGGGATAATAGGCCAAAAACTGATTTTTCGATTCTACCCCATAACTAGCCTCCGGATCGATATACAGGGTTGAAACTTTGCACAGTATGTTTTTTCTTGATCCTCTATCGAATGACACATCGTCGATAAAATTCGGTTCAAGGGCATTTTTGACTATCTTATCCGGCTATACCCTTTCTCGATCCAGCCTACTGTGCGGCAGAGTTGGGCAAATTTTATTTCGAATAACGAATAAGGAATAGCGAATAAAGTCTCATTCGTTATTCGCAAGCTACGAATAATTCTCGGCGAATAAAATCGTTATTCGTTATTGTCGAATAAATCCCGGTACTTTTATTCATTATTCGTTATTCTAAATGACCGCAGTGAATAAAGGCCGAGAATAAGCGCAGCCGTGACGGCGGGCAAGGCACACGCCGCACAGTGGGACGAGTCGAATTTTAGGTGGAAAAGAATCATTTTTTGCTAGTGATGTCAACGTATGTGGTGTCGTTGTAGAGAGGAGATCTCAATCTTTAAGCTTAAGATAATTTTAATATCAAAAAAAAATTTGAAAAAATTTTTGAAAAAAAAATTTTGAATTATATGTAATATTATATGTTATAGATAATTTGCATTCGATTGTTAATATAAAGGAAATTTTAGGAAAATTGAACTCGGTGAAAAAAATCATAGATCACGCTTCTTGACACCGATTCAAATTTTGTGTTAGGTCACGAAATTAGATTGAACATATGTACAACCTTTAAAAATAGTATTTATGTAAAAAATTGTATATAAATTACATAAACAAATATAAATATGTAAATTAAAAATGCAATAATAATATTAAATAAGATATGAAAAATGTAGTAGTAATATGAAGTAAGTATAACAAATATATCTAAATATAACAATATAACTACAAAAAAATATAACAATAGTTCTTTGGTAATATCACTGTTGCGTCGCTGTCAACTAAAAATACTTGTGGTATTAGACGGAAGTTCCGGTCATAGTAAGATCTAATACACCTTTTGGTAATTTTCTATCTTTTCGTGGTATTTCCCTATATTTATTTATGATTGGATAGAAGTAATTAGCAGCATTTTTTAGTTATTAAATTTTCAAGTGGGTTACATGGCATACAAAAATGGTATTTGTAAAACCATCAAAATCTTTGCAAAAGACATTGTTTGAGATGGGTAGTCTTGATCGACCACAGGATAATTCAGGTAGTGAAAACGGAAAGATGGAATCGTTGCTGAGATGGACGAACACGTGGAGTGCTAGAAAGGATGTGAATTTTAACGGAAAAGGTTGAAGGAAATTGTAGGAGTGAATATAAATGGGTAGAATATCCAGATTTGCAATAAATTATCTGTATTTTGCACCAAAACTAGTACAATAGTCGATGTGATGAGATTGTAACAGATTGAAAAAGGATAGAATAAACGTGACGGCGATCAGTTGACTGTTTTGACTTGTACGAGCGAGAGTGATTTACGACCCTTCTCTGTCCTGCTTTTATTGTCCCGATTCTCCTGGAAGTTCGTCACGCCTCGCTGGTTCCGGTTGAGCCTTCTCGAACATTCCAGAAGAATCGAGACTGCAAATAGCCAATCAGGTGATCGGGATGTCACCGCGCGAGCCTCGCGTGCATACGCCTAACGGTGTTCTTTCGGCGGGACCTCGCGATACCTGCTCTGACGTCACGCGGTGCTGGTGGGCTAACATGGCGTTCGAGCGCGCCAGTCTTGAACATTCCGCCCGCCTCGACTGGTCGAAATATTCCGCGAGCGAAACCGACTAACAACAATACTTTCAACATGAGGTTAAGTTGAAGCTGTACATCAGTGCTGTGAATGCAAGTGAAAGACAATGGTGCGCTGCTGATTGAAGTTTGAAGATTGAATAAAATGAAGCAACCGCGAGTGATGAAGTGAGAGAGACAACCGCGAATGGGGAAAACGCGATTTATCTAATCGTTGTCTACGTTGTGCGCCGGCGCGTGGATCGCGTTGCGTACTACGAAGTTGTAGGCTGCGCGGCGTGTGTGCGCGTGAACTTTATCGACTCATTCATCGATCGGATTCGGAGATTGGCAATGCAATGAGTTTACACACTGGTCTGAGAAATTCGGAGGTCGCGGTCACTACTTTCGCGACGCGAACTTTCCCGTCAGTCCCGGGGTGAATTTCGGTGACGCGCGCGAGTGGCCACTGTGTCGGAGAGCTGGTGTTGTCGACGATGATGCAGAGTTGTCCGACGAAGAGATTCTCCATTGATCGCTGCCATCTTGGACGCATCGTGAGCTCATGCAGGTATTCCTTCTTCCATCTCGTCCAGAATTGGTCACGCATTTTTGTTAATAGTTGCCATCTAGTGACCCTGCTCTCGTTCTCGTTTTGCAGTGATGGTTCAGGAAGCGCATTTAACGCCGAGCCAATGAGGAAGTGGCCAGGCGTCAGAGCTCTCATGTCGGCTGGATCATCTGAGAGAGCAGCTAAGGGCCTGGAGTTCAGACAGGCCTCCACCTGAGCCAGCAGTGTGGTCAGCTCCTCGAAAGTGAGTCGAGCCTCCCCGATGGTGCGTCGCAGATGGTGCTTCGTGGACTTCACTGCCGCCTCCCATAACCCACCGAAGTGAGGTGCTCCCGGTGGATTGAAGTGCCATTCGACCCTTAGGTTGGCCATTTGATCTCTGAGGCTGTGGTTTTCCTGGCTGCTCGCGCTGAAGAGGCGTCTCAGCTCCGCATCTGCTCCCTGAAAGTTTGTTCCACAGTCGCTATATATGTGAGCACAAATACCTCTCCTTGCGATGAATCTGCGGAATGCAGCCAGGAAGGCCTCGGTCGAGTAGTTGGACACAACCTCCAGATGCACTGCTTTTGTGACCATGCAAACGAACACGGCAAAATATCCTTTATAGGCCTTGTGTCCTCGCCCTGGAGCTGTCCGCAGCCAGATAGGACCCGCATAGTCTACGCCTG
This sequence comes from Lasioglossum morio, assembly GCA_916610235.2. Classification (NCBI taxonomy): domain Eukaryota; kingdom Metazoa; phylum Arthropoda; class Insecta; order Hymenoptera; family Halictidae; genus Lasioglossum; species Lasioglossum morio. The sequence goes on along the minus strand of CAKAJA020000873.1, from coordinate 5,377 downwards.
TTGAATGGAAGGGTTGCGCAGGAGTGACACGATGCTCAGGCAACTCTCCCATTAATTGTCGTGCTGGTTCCGCCCGCCATCGCAAGCAGGTTACGTACTTGCGAAGGATGCCCTTGACGGTGGCTCGTCCCTTGGGGATCCAGTAGGGTTGGCGTATGGTTCCTAGCGTCACCTGGACTCCACCATGCAGTGTATTTCTGTGAATATGCAAAATATACAAATAGGTGAGTCTGGAGTTTGTTGGCAGGATAGCTGGATGAGCCTCGTCTGGGTTGAGCATTGCTTTGCCTAGTCGGCCCCCGACTCTTAGCACGTTGTTATTGTCTAAAGTCGGGGCCAGTGGTGCGAGGCTGCTTCTGGCTGACACACATTGTCTGCGAGTGATCAGCTCGATTTCCCTGTTGTAGGCTGTCTCCTGCACCCGTCGAATCCAGCATGCTTCGGCCTCATTGATTTCGACAGCGGTGAGTGCTGGGATCTGAGCCTCTCGATTGGCCTTTGATTTGTGGCGGCGTGCTAGCCATCGGCGACACCATGCCGTTACTCGCAGCAGCCTGGAGTAGGAGGAGAACCGATCCAGTAATTCGTTGTTCTCTTGTGCTGCTCCGGTAGTGATTGCTGCGATGGGCCCTCTCTCCTCCGGAAGGCGCTCCAGTTCAGTTGTTCCACTGGAGGTAAGCACAAGATTTTGCTGCAGGAACTCCGGTCCTTTCCACCACAGCGTCCAGTTGTTCAATTGAGTGGGAGAAAGGCCCCGGGAGGCACAGTCAGCTGGATTGTCGGACCCTGCGACGTGGTGCCACTGGGCTTCCGGAACTCTCCGCTGGATGTCTGCAACTCTGTTGGCCACGAAAGTCTTCCATCGGGATGGATGAGCCTGAATCCATCCCAGTACCACTGTGGAGTCTGACCAAAGGTGAACTGGTGTATCCTTGAAGTTGAGTGTTGTAACAGTGTGGTGAACCAGTCGTGCTAGTAGATGTGCAGCACACAGCTCTAGCTTTTGCAGTGACACTTGCTGCAACGGTGCCACTTTGCTCTTTGCGGTAACAAGTGTCATTGTCCACTGGTCTCCTGCGTTCCTTGACCTCAGATAGATGACAGCCCCATATGCCTTCTCGGAGGCATCGCAGAAGCCGTGGTACTCCATCTCCTTTGGACTGGGTCTGTGGAACAAAGGTCGAGGCACAGTAACTTTCTCGAGTTGTGGTAACTCGGAGCAGAAATTCACCCATTCCTTGGACAGTGCCGTTGGGAGAGGGTCGTCCCATCCGAGTCCTTGTAGCCACGTTGTTTGGATGATGATCTTGGCTCTTACTACGACTGGGGTGAGCCATCCTAGTGGGTCAAACAATTGTGCGGCCTTTGACACGACACCTCTCTTCGTGGTTTGTAGTTCGGTGGCAGTGATGGTGAAGTGAAACGTGTCATCGGATGGTGACCATTGAAGGCCAAGCGTGGAATGCGTGACATCGGTCCACGTTTTCTTTTCTGTGTGGCGATCCTGCTGCGAAGAGGACGGTGTTGAGGAGTTCCCGTACGACTGTGGGATGACGTCGTGTAATTCAGGAACGTTGGACGCCCATTTTTGCAGCGGGAAGCCGCCCGCCATGCAGATCTGCTGCACTTGGATAGCTGCTTCCTTCAAGGCTGTGATAGTGTCAGCCCCTGTCAGGATGTCATCCACATATGAGTCTTGCTGGAGAGCTGCTGCTCCAATGGGATACCGGTTGCCTTCGTCCAGTGCCAGTTGCCTCATCGTCCTGACGGCTAAGTAAGGAGCACAAGACAGACCGTAAGTGACTGTGTTTAGTCTGAATTCACTCACGCATTGAGACTCATTGTTCCTCCACAGGATTCGTTGGCGATCTCGGTCCTCAGGGTGCACCAGTATTTGTCTGTACATCTTGGTGACATCTGCTGTCACCACGTACATGTGCTTGCGCCATCTCAGCAGGACATCGGCCAGAAGTGGCAACAGGTTCGGTCCTACGTGGAGGCAGTCATTGAGTGACTTCATCTCAGGCTTGGCCCATGACCCATTGAACACCACCCGCAGCTTAGTGGTCGAGCTGCTCATCTTCAAGACCCCGTGATGTGGAAGATAGTGGGCTTCGTCTCGGTTTGTAGGCTCGGTCGCTCGGGTCATGTGCCCCAGCTGTTCGTATTCTGAAATGAAGTCATAATACAGAGCTTTGAAAGTGCCAGGATGCAGTTCTTGACCCGAGTGTGACAGGACCCATCTCACGGAATGGCAGCCGTACTTGATACCGCCCTTCTGGAGTGCGAGAGTGTGTGTTTGCGAAGTGATTCTCGCACTCTAGCTCCTCCGCTGTTTGCGTCGAGTGAGCCTCCTGGATCTCCTCTTGTTCCCAAAATCTGCGAACAAGTGAACTGAGCGAGTCGCCTACAACGACCTGATGCACCTGTGCGTGTGATGTGACCGCCGAAGAACCTGTCATCCCTGTGATGATCCATCCAAAGATGGTGAGTTGGGCAAGTGGCTCGTTGGGTGCCCCTTTTCTGACTCCTGACTTCATGATTGCAGGGTACACGTCTGCCCCCAGCAGTACTTCGATTTGTGCAGCTCGCGGAGGAGAAGGATCTGCCAGTTCCAACCCTTTCAGATGCCTCCAATTGTGGTGCGGTCTAGCGGAGCCGCACGTGTAGTTGGTCAGCTTGGGGATGACTATTGCAGTGACCTTGATTGCATCGGCTATCTGGCCTGCGCAGATGGACAGCGTCACTTTTCCCCGCGCCTTGGCTAGCTGTTGTCCGCCTACCCCGAAGATGTCCACAGAAGACGACGTCCTGGTAAGTTGAAGTCGCTGAGCCAGCCCCTCGCTTAACATCGTTATTTCCGAGCCTTGATCGATGAGAGCTCGGACTTTATGGAGTCTGCCCCAGTTATCTGCAACATGAATCAACGCTGTGGCAAGCAAAACATTACCCTGTTCGTTGCGACAGTCGAGGGCGTGGTGGACAGTCGATTGCTTGGCACCATCACGGAAGGCATCATGGAGCGAGGAATGATGCTTCTCGCCGCACGTCATGCAGCTCCTCGTGGATGGACAGGCTGCCATTTGATGACTCCCGAGGCAATTGTAGCACAATCGAGCCTTTTCGACGAACCCTCGTCTGTCTGTTGGTGAGAGTGCTTTGTAATCGGAGCACTGCATGAGGTAATGCTCCTTCCTGCATTTGTTGCACACCGGTTTCAGTGGACCTTGTTGAGCGTGATTGGTTTTCACTATGCGTTGCCTTTCTTTTGCACTCTGATAGCTTTGGTTGGAGCGGACTTCAACTCTCCTGCATTGGCTACGTTGCCCTCCCAGGGCAGACTTTGAAGCAGAGTCTTCAGGTGATGCCTCCAGTTGCTGCCGTCGCTTCGTCATGAAGTCCTTCAGGATCGAGAAGGACGGTGGATCACTGCTCTCGGTAACTCTCTCCTCCCATTTGTCACGAGTGATGGGGTCGAAGAGATTGACTACCGAGTAGACAAACCAGTCCTCTGTCTGGTTGATGGGTCTGCCCAGCCCTTCTAAGGTATTGACCACTGATATGACTCCCTTGTGTATGTTGGTGAGTTCCTGAGCCGAGTTTTCCCTCATCTTCGAGAGTGAGGCGAGTCGATCAAGGCATGATCGCACGAGGATTCGCTTATTCTCGTATAACTCTTTCAGGGTGGTCCACGCTCGTTCATAATTATCACTGGTGGTTGGAAGGTCCTGAATGTGATCAGCGGCTTGACCATGGAGGCAGGACTTCAGATAGTGCAGCCGATCCACTGAGCTCAGGTGTTTGTTTCGTTCCATGAGTGAGAGGAACAAATCCTTGAAAGCTGGCCACTCCACATATTCGCCGTGAAATTCTGGCAGCTGTATTCTGGGAAGAGGTGCTGATCCAGATCCAGCCATCGGCTCAGCGGTGTTGGTCGCCATGGAACCTGTCGCCGAAGGTTTTGAGCTGCCTTCGCCAAATTGACTGGCCAGATCGAGTAAACGGCCTCGTTGTTCCATGTACGCTTCCTCTATGAAGTCAGCGTACTCCTTCTTCACATAATCGCTTGATTTGATAGCGTCTCTATGTCGGAAGGTCAGGATGTCGTGATTCCCTTGGAACTGAGCCCAGTATTCTTCGAGGCGCTGTAACCTGGATTGAACATCGCCTCTGGTCATTTTGGCTTGTGAAGTGGACTTTTTGAAGTTTTCAGTTATGCGGCTGATCTTCCGCCCTAAGTCACCCTGTTTGCTTAGCAATTCCTCGAGCGTGAATTCCATTTTGTTGCGTGAATTGATCGCTGAAAACTTCACCTCGTTGAACCACTAATTCACCACTAACGTCACTGATTTATTGCAGAATCCGGCTCGAAGGACCAATGTTTGAGATGGGTAGTCTTGATCGACCACAGGATAATTCAGGTAGTGAAAACGGAAAGATGGAATCGTTGCTGAGATGGACGAACACGTGGAGTGCTAGAAAGGATGTGAATTTTAACGGAAAAGGTTGAAGGAAATTGTAGGAGTGAATATAAATGGGTAGAATATCCAGATTTGCAATAAATTATCTGTATTTTGCACCAAAACTAGTACAATGGTCGATGTGATGAGATTGTAACAGATTGAAAAAGGATAGAATAAACGTGACGGCGATCAGCTGACTGTTTTGACTTGTACGAGCGAGAGTGATTTACGACCCTTCTCTGTCCTGCTTTTATTGTCCCGATTCTCCTGGAAGTTCGTCACGCCTCGCTGGTTCCGGTTGAGCCTTCTCGAACATTCCAGAAGAATCGAGACTGCAAATAGCCAATCAGGTGATCGGGATGTCACCGCGCGAGCCTCGCGTGCATACGCCTAACGGTGTTCTTTCGGCGGGACCTCGCGATACCTGCTCTGACGTCACGCGGTGCTGGTGGGCTAACATGGCGTTCGAGCGCGCCAGTCTTGAACAACATTATTTAAATAATTTATATATGATCAAATAGGTGCTTACGGGTAGTAACATTCTCCATGACACTTAGAAAAAATTTATAATAAACAATTACTACTTAAATTTTAATACTAACAATAAGTTTTCTAATCCAGCTAGCTGAAGAAAAGAATTTCGCTCGCTGCAGACTAACGTATTGGTGCATTCAGTTTCAAGTCTCTAAAGGTACTAAATGAATTTCTTCTGTAACTCTTAGAAGAAATAAACATTTCTGAGTTGGAGGTATAAATATGTTATCTCTGCGTGTGTTTACACGACGTTTTCCCGTCTAATATGCCCATTCAGTCCACTATCGCGGTGCGGCGGACCTTATGCACCGTACGGTCATACAAAAAATTTAAAAAATTGTAGCAGGCGCATCCGCAGTATTCCGCAGGTGTTTTTTGTT
>CAKAJA020000872.1:0-14855 GCA_916610235.2 Lasioglossum morio | reverse complement strand
GTTATACGTTATACGTTATACGTTATACGTTATACGTTATACGTTATACGTTATACGTTATACGTTATACGTTATACGTTATACGTTATACGTTATACGTTATACGTTATACGTTATACGTTATACGTTATACGTTATACGTTATACGTTATACGTTATACGTTATACGTTATACGTTATACGTTATACGTTATACGTTATACGTTATACGTTATACGTTATACGTTATACGTTATACGTTATACGTTATACGTTATACGTTATACGTTATACGTTATACGTTATACGTTATACGTTATACGTTATACGTTATACGTTATACGTTATACGTTATACGTTATACGTTATACGTTATACGTTATACGTTATACGTTATACGTTATACGTTATACGTTATACGTTATACGTTATACGTTATACGTTATACGTTATACGCTATACGTTACACGTTCTGCGTTATACGTTTTACGTTATTCGATATACGTTATACGCTGTACGTTATACGTTATACGTTACACGTTCTGCGTTATACGTTATACGTTATACATTATACGTTATACTTATTACGTAATTCGTTATACGTTATACGTTATACGTTATACGTTATACGTTACACGTTCTGCGTTATACGTTATACGTTATACGTTATACGCAGTACGTTATTCGATATACGTTATACGCTGTACGTTAAACGATATACGTTACACGTTCTGCGTTATACGTTTTACGTTATTCGATATACGTTATACGCTGTACGTTATACGTTATACGTTACACGTTCTGCGTTATACGTTATACGTTATACATTATACGTTATACTTATTACGTTATTCGTTATACGTTATACGTTATACGTTATACGTTATACGTGATACGTGATACGTGATACGTGATACGTTATACGTTATACGTTATGCGTTATGCGTTATACGTTATACGTTATACGTTATACGTTATACGTTATACGTTATACGTTATACGTTATACGTTATACGTTATACGTTATACGTTATACGTTATACGTTATACGTTATACGTTATACGTTATACGTTATACGTTATACGTTATACGTTATACGTTATACGTTATACGTTATACGTTATACGTTATACGTTATACGTTATACGTTATACGTTATACGTTATACGTTATACGTTATACGTTATACGTTATACGTTATACGTTATACGTTATACGTTATACGTTATACGTTATACGTTATACGTTATACGTTATACGTTATACGTTATACGTTATACGTTATACGGTATACGTTATACGTTATACGTTATACGTTATACGTTATACGTTATACGTTATACGTTATACGTTATACGTTATACGTTATACGTTATACGTTATACGTTATACGTTATACGTTATACGTTATACGTTATACGTTATACGTTACACGTTCTGCGTTATACGTTATACGTTATACGTTATACGCAGTACGTTATTCGATATACGTTATACGCTGTACGTTAAACGATATACGTTACACGTTCTGCGTTATACGTTTTACGTTATTCGATATACGTTATACGCTGTGCGTTATACGTTATACGTTACACGTTCTGCGTTATACGTTATACGTTATACATTATACGTTATACTTATTACGTAATTCGTTATACGTTATACGTTATACGTTATACGTTATACGTTATACGTTATACGATATACGTTATACGTTATACGTTATACGTTATACGTTATACGTTATACGTTATACGTTATACGTTATACGTTATACGTTATACGTTATACGTTATACGTTATACGTTATACGTTATACGTTATACGTTATACGTTATACGTTATACGTTATACGTTATACGTTATACGTTATACGTTATACGTTATACGTTATACGTTATACGTTATACGTTATACGTTATACGTTATACGTTATACGTTATACGTTATACGTTATACGTTATACGTTATACGTTATACGTTATACGTTATACGTTATACGTTATACGTTATACGTTATACGTTATACGTTATACGTTATACGTTATACGTTATACGTTATACGTTATACGTTATACGTTATACGTTATACGTTATAGGTTATACGTTATACGTTATACGTTATACGTTATACGTTATACGTTATACGTTATACGTTATACGTTATACGTTATACGTTATACGTTATACGTTATACGTTATACGTTATACGTTATACGTTATACGTTATACGTTATACGTTATACGTTATACGTTGTACGTTATACGTTATACGTTATACGTTATACGTTATACGTTATACGTTGTACGTTATACGTTATACGTTGTACGTTATACGTTATACGTTATACGTTATACGTTATACGTTATACGTTATACGCTGTACGTTACACGTTATACGTTATACGTTATACGTTATACGTTATACGTTATACGTTATACGTTATACGTTATACGTTGTACGTTATACGTTATACGTTATACGTTATACGTTATACGTTATACGTTGTACGTTATACGTTATACGTTGTACGTTATACGTTATACGTTATACGTTATACGTTATACGTTATACGTTATACGTTATACGCTGTACGTTACACGTTATACGTTACACGTTCTGCGTTATACGTTATACGTTATACGTTATACGCAGTACGTTATACGTTATACGTTATACGTTATACGTTATACGTTATACGTTATACGTTATACGTTATACGTTATACGTTATACGTTATACGTTATACGTTATACGTTATACGTTATACGTTATACGCTATACGTTACACGTTCTGCGTTATACGTTTTACGTTATTCGATATACGTTATACGCTGTACGTTATACGTTATACGTTACACGTTCTGCGTTATACGTTATACGTTATACATTATACGTTATACTTATTACGTAATTCGTTATACGTTATACGTTATACGTTATACGTTATACGTTATACGTTACACGTTCTGCGTTATACGTTATACGTTATACGTTATACGCAGTACGTTATTCGATATACGTTATACGCTGTACGTTAAACGATATACGTTACACGTTCTGCGTTATACGTTTTACGTTATTCGATATACGTTATACGCTGTACGTTACACGTTCTGCGTTATACGTTATACGTTATACGTTATACGCAGTACGTTATTCGATATACGTTATACGCTGTACGTTAGACGATATACGTTACACGTTCTGCGTTATACGTTATACGTTATACGTTATACGTTATACGTGATACGTGATACGTGATACGGTATACGTTATACGTTATACGTTATACGTTATACGTTATACGTTATACGTTATACGTTATACGTTATACGTTATACGTTATACGTTATACGTTCTGCGTTATACGTTATACGTTATACGTTATACGTTATACGTTATACGTTATACGTTATACGTTATACGTTATACGTTATACGTTATACGTTATACGTTATACGTTATACGTTATACGTTATACGTTATACGTTTTACGTTATACGTTATACGTTATACGTTATACGTTATACGTTATACGTTATACGTTATACGTTATACGTTATACGTTATACGTTATACGTTATACGTTGTACGTTATACGTTATACGTTATACGTTATACGTTATACGTTATACGTTGTACGTTATACGTTATACGTTATACGTTATACGTTATACGTTATACGTTATACGCTGTACGTTACACGTTATACGTTACACGTTCTGCGTTATACGTTATACGTTATACGTTATACGCAGTACGTTATTTGATATACGTTATACGCTGTACGTTAAACGTTATACGTTATACGTTATACGTTATACGTTATACGTTATACGTTATACGCTGTACGTTATACGTTATACGTTACACGTTCTGCGTCATACGTTATACGTTACACGTTCTGCGTTATACGTTATACGTTATACGTTATACGCAGTACGTTATTCGATATACGTTATACGCTGTACGTTAAACGTTATACGTTACACGTTCTGCGTTATACGTTATTCGGAATACGTTATACGCTGTACGTTATACGTTATACGTTACACGTTCTGCGTTATACGTTATACGTTATACGTTATACGCAGTACGTTATTCGATATACGTTATATGCTGTACGTTAAACGATATACGTTACACGTTCTGCGTTATACGTTATACGTTATACGTTACACGTTATACGTTATACGTTATACGTTATACGTTATACGTTACACGTTACACGTTATACGTTATACGTTATACGTTATACGTTATACGTTATACGTTATACGTTATACGTTATACGTTATACGTTATACGTTATACGTTATACGTTATACGTTATACGTTATACGTTATACGTTATACGTTATACGTTATACGTTATACGTTATACGTTATACGTTATACGTTATACGTTATACGTTATACGTTATACGTTATACGTTATACGTTATACGTTATACGTTATACGTTATACGTTATACGTTATACGTTATACGTTATACGTTATACGTTATACGTTATACGTTATACGTTATACGTTACACGTTCTGCGTTATACGTTATACGTTATACGTTATACGTTATACGCAGTACGTTATTCGATATACGTTATATGCTGTACGTTAAACGATATACGTTACACGTTCTGCGTTATACGTTATACGTTATACGTTACACGTTATACGTTATACGTTATACGTTATACGTTATACGTTACACGTTACACGTTATACGTTATACGTTATACGTTATACGTTATACGTTATACGTTATACGTTATACGTTATACGTTATACGTTATACGTTATACGTTATACGTTATACGTTATACGTTATACGTTATACGTTATACGTTATACGTTATACGTTATACGTTATACGTTATACGTTATACGTTATACGTTATACGTTATACGTTATACGTTATACGTTATACGTTATACGTTATACGTTATACGTTATACGTTATACGTTATACGTTATACGTTATACGTTATACGTTATACGTTATACGTTATACGTTATACGTTATACGTTATACGTTATACGTTATACGTTATACGTTATACGTTATACGTTATACGTTATACGTTATACGTTATACGTTATACGTTATACGTTATACGTTATACGTTATACGTTATACGTTATACGTTATACGTTATACGTTATACGTTATACGTTATACGTTATACGTTATACGTTATACGTTATACGTTATACGTTATACGTTATACGTTATACGTTATGCGTTATGCGTTATGCGTTATACGTTATGCGTTATGCGTTATGCGTTATGCGTTATGCGTTATGCGTTATGCGTTATGCGTTATGCGTTATGCGTTATGCGTTATACGTTATACGTTATACGTTATACGTTATACGTTGTACGTTATACGTTATACGTTATACGTTATACGTTATACGTTGTACGTTATACGTTATACGTTATACGTTATACGTTATACGTTATACGTTATACGCTGTACGTTACACGTTATACGTTACACGTTCTGCGTTATACGTTATACGTTATACGTTATACGCAGTACGTTATTCGATATACGTTATACGCTGTACGTTAAACGTTATACGTTACACGTTCTGCGTTATACGTTATTCGGAATACGTTATACGCTGTACGTTATACGTTATACGTTACACGTTCTGCGTTATACGTTATACGTTATACGTTATACGCAGTACGTTATTCGATATACGTTATATGCTGTACGTTAAACGATATACGTTACACGTTCTGCGTTATACGTTATACGTTATACGTTACACGTTATACGTTATACGTTATACGTTATACGTTATACGTTACACGTTACACGTTATACGTTATACGTTATACGTTATACGTTATACGTTATACGTTATACGTTATACGTTATACGTTATACGTTATACGTTATACGTTATACGTTATACGTTATACGTTATACGTTATACGTTATACGTTATACGTTATACGTTATACGTTATACGTTATACGTTATACGTTATACGTTATACGTTATACGTTATACGTTATACGTTATACGTTATACGTTATACGTTATACGTTATACGTTATACGTTATACGTTATACGTTATACGTTATACGTTATACGTTATACGTTATACGTTATACGTTACACGTTCTGCGTTATACGTTATACGTTATACGTTATACGCAGTACGTTATTCGATATACGTTATATGCTGTACGTTAAACGATATACGTTACACGTTCTGCGTTATACGTTATACGTTACACGTTATACGTTATACGTTATACGTTATACGTTATACGTTACACGTTACACGTTATACGTTATACGTTATACGTTATACGTTATACGTTATACGTTATACGTTATACGTTATACGTTATACGTTATACGTTATACGTTATACGTTATACGTTATACGTTATACGTTATACGTTATACGTTATACGTTATACGTTATACGTTATACGTTATACGTTATACGTTATACGTTATACGTTATACGTTATACGTTATACGTTATACGTTATACGTTATACGTTATACGTTATACGTTATACGTTATACGTTATACGTTATACGTTATACGTTATACGTTATACGTTATACGTTATACGTTATACGTTATACGTTATACGTTATACGTTATACGTTATACGTTATACGTTATACGTTATACGTTATACGTTATACGTTATACGTTATACGTTATACGTTATACGTTATACGTTATACGTTATACGTTATACGTTATACGTTATACGTTATACGTTATACGTTATACGTTATACGTTATACGTTATACGTTATACGTTATACGTTATACGTTATACGTTATACGTTATGCGTTATGCGTTATGCGTTATACGTTATGCGTTATGCGTTATGCGTTATGCGTTATGCGTTATGCGTTATGCGTTATGCGTTATGCGTTATGCGTTATGCGTTATACGTTATACGTTATACGTTATACGTTATACGTTATACGTTATACGTTATACGTTATACGTTATACGTTATACGTTATACGTTATACGTTATACGTTATACGTTATACGTTATACGTTATACGTTATACGTTATACGTTATACGTTATACGTTATACGTTATACGTTATACGTTATACGTTATACGTTATACGTTATACGTTATACGTTATACGTTATACGTTATACGTTATACGTTATACGTTATACGTTATACGTTATACGTTATACGTTATACGTTATACGTTATACGTTATACGTTATACGTTATACGTTATACGTTATACGTTATACGTTATACGTTATACGTTATACGTTATACGTTATACGTTATACGTTATACGTTATACGCTATACGTTACACGTTCTGCGTTATACGTTTTACGTTATTCGATATACGTTATACGCTGTACGTTATACGTTATACGTTACACGTTCTGCGTTATACGTTATACGTTATACATTATACGTTATACTTATTACGTAATTCGTTATACGTTATACGTTATACGTTATACGTTATACGTTACACGTTCTGCGTTATACGTTATACGTTATACGTTATACGCAGTACGTTATTCGATATACGTTATACGCTGTACGTTAAACGATATACGTTACACGTTCTGCGTTATACGTTTTACGTTATTCGATATACGTTATACGCTGTACGTTATACGTTATACGTTACACGTTCTGCGTTATACGTTATACGTTATACATTATACGTTATACTTATTACGTAATTCGTTATACGTTATACGTTATACGTTATACGTTATACGTTATACGTTATACGTGATACGTGATACGTGATACGGTATACGTTATACGTTATACGTTATACGTTATACGTTATACGTTATACGTTATACGTTATACGTTATACGTTCTGCGTTATACGTTATACGTTATACGTTATACGTTATACGTTATACGTTATACGTTATACGTTATACGTTATACGTTATACGTTATACGTTATACGTTATACGTTATACGTTATACGTTATACGTTATACGTTATACGTTATACGTTATACGTTATACGTTATACGTTATACGTTATACGTTATACGTTATACGTTATACGTTATACGTTATACGTTATACGTTATACGTTATACGTTATACGTTATACGTTATACGTTATACGTTATACGTTATACGTTATACGTTATACGTTATACGTTGTACGTTATACGTTATACGTTATACGTTATACGTTATACGTTGTACGTTGTACGTTATACGTTATACGTTATACGTTATACGTTATACGTTATACGCTGTACGTTACACGTTATACGTTACACGTTCTGCGTTATACGTTATACGTTATACGTTATACGCAGTACGTTATTTGATATACGTTATACGCTGTACGTTAAACGTTATACGTTATACGTTATACGTTATACGTTATACGTTATACGCTGTACGTTATACGTTATACGTTACACGTTCTGCGTCATACGTTATACGTTACACGTTCTGCGTTATACGTTATACGTTATACGTTATACGCAGTACGTTATTCGATATACGATATACGTTATACGTTATACGCTGTACGTTATACGTTATACGTTACACGTTCTGCGTCATACGTTATACGTTACACGTTCTGCGTTATACGTTATACGTTATACGTTATAAGCAGTACGTTATTCGATATACGTTATACGCTGTACGTTAAACGTTATACGTTACACGTTCTGCGTTATACGTTATTCGGAATACGTTATACGCTGTACGTTATACGTTATACGTTACACGTTCTGCGTTATACGTTATACGTTATACGTTATACGCAGTACGTTATTCGATATACGTTATACGCTGTACGTTAAACGATATACGTTATACGCTGTACGTTAAACGTTATACGTTACACGTTCTGCGTTATACGTTATTCGGAATACGTTATACGCTGTACGTTATACGTTATACGTTATACGTTATACGTTATACGTTATACGTTACACGTTCTGCGTTATACGTTTTACGTTATTCGATATACGTTATACGCTGTACGTTATACGTTATACGTTACACGTTCTGCGTTATACGTTATACGTTATACATTATACGTTATACTTATTATGTAATTCGTTATACGTTATACGTTATACGTTATACGTTACACGTTCTGCGTTATACGTTATACGTTATACGTTATACGCAGTACGTTATTCGATATACGTTATACGCTGTACGTTAAACGATATACGTTACACGTTCTGCGTTATACGTTTTACGTTATTCGATATACGTTATACGCTGTACGTTATACGTTATACGTTACACGTTCTGCGTTATACGTTATACGTTATACATTATACGTTATACTTATTACGTAATTCGTTATACGTTATACGTTATACGTTATACGTTATACGTTATACGTTATACGTTATACGTGATACGTGATACGTGATACGGTATACGTTATACGTTATACGTTATACGTTATACGTTATACGTTATACGTTATACGTTATACGTTATACGTTATACGTTATACGTTATACGTTATACGTTATACGTTATACGTTATACGTTATACGTTATACGTTATACGTTATACGTTATACGTTATACGTTACACGTTACACGTTATACGTTATACGTTATACGTTATACGTTATACGTTATACGTTATACGTTATACGTTATACGTTATACGTTATACGTTATACGTTATACGTTATACGTTATACGTTATACGTTATACGTTATACGTTATACGTTATACGTTATACGTTATACGTTATACGTTATGCGTTATGCGTTATGCGTTATGCGTTATGCGTTATGCGTTATGCGTTATGCGTTATACGTTATGCGTTATGCGTTATGCGTTATGCGTTATGCGTTATGCGTTATGCGTTATGCGTTATGCGTTATGCGTTATGCGTTATGCGTTATGCGTTATGCGTTATGCGTTATGCGTTATGCGTTATGCGTTATGCGTTATACGTTATACGTTATACGTTATACGTTATACGTTATACGTTATACGTTATACGTTATACGTTATACGTTATACGTTATACGTTACACGTTACACGTTACACGTTACACGTTATACGTTATACGTTATACGTTATACGTTATACGTTATACGTTATACGTTATACGTTATACGTTATACGTTATACGTTATACGTTATACGTTATACGTTATACGTTATACGTTATACGTTATACGTTATACGTTATACGTTATACGTTATACGTTATACGTTATACGTTATACGTTATACGTTATACGTTATACGTTATACGTTATACGTTATACGTTATACGTTATACGTTATACGTTATACGTTATACGTTATACGTTATACGTTATACGTTATACGTTATACGTTATACGTTATACGTTATACGTTATACGTTATACGTTATACGTTATACGTTATACGTTATACGTTATACGTTATACGTTATACGTTATACGTTATACGTTATACGTTATACGTTATACGTTATACGTTATACGCTATACGTTACACGTTCTGCGTTATACGTTTTACGTTATTCGATATACGTTATACGCTGTACGTTATACGTTATACGTTACACGTTCTGCGTTATACGTTATACGTTATACATTATACGTTATACTTATTACGTAATTCGTTATACGTTATACGTTATACGTTATACGTTATACGTTATACGTTACACGTTCTGCGTTATACGTTATACGTTATACGTTATACGCAGTACGTTATTCGATATACGTTATACGCTGTACGTTAAACGATATACGTTATACGTTCTGCGTTATACGTTTTACGTTATTCGATATACGTTATACGCTGTACGTTATACGTTATACGTTACACGTTCTGCGTTATACGTTATACGTTATACATTATACGTTATACTTATTACGTAATTCGTTATACGTTATACGTTATACGTTATACGTGATACGTGATACGTGATACGGTATACGTTATACGTTATACGTTATACGTTATACGTTATACGTTATACGTTATACGTTATACGTTATACGTTATACGTTATACGTTCTGCGTTATACGTTATACGTTATACGTTATACGTTATACGTTATACGTTATACGTTATACGTTATACGTTATACGTTATACGTTATACGTTATACGTTATACGTTATACGTTATACGTTATACGATATACGTTATACGTTATACGTTATACGTTATACGTTATACGTTATACGTTATACGTTATACGTTATACGTTATACGTTATACGTTATACGTTATACGTTATACGTTATACGTTATACGTTATACGTTATACGTTATACGTTATACGTTATACGTTATACGTTATACGTTGTACGTTATACGTTATACGTTATACGTTATACGTTATACGTTGTACGTTATACGTTATACGTTATACGTTATACGTTATACGTTATACGTTATACGTTATACGTTATACGCTGTACGTTACACGTTATACGTTACACGTTCTGCGTTATACGTTATACGTTATACGTTATACGCAGTACGTTATTTGATATACGTTATACGCTGTACGTTAAACGTTATACGTTATACGTTATACGTTATACGTTATACGTTATACGCTGTACGTTATACGTTATACGTTACACGTTCTGCGTCATACGTTATACGTTACACGTTCTGCGTTATACGTTATACGTTATACGTTATACGCAGTACGTTATTCGATATACGTTATACGTTATACGTTATACGCTGTACGTTATACGTTATACGTTACACGTTCTGCGTCATACGTTATACGTTACACGTTCTGCGTTATACGTTATACGTTATACGTTATAAGCAGTACGTTATTCGATATACGTTATACGCTGTACGTTAAACGTTATACGTTACACGTTCTGCGTTATACGTTATTCGGAATACGTTATACGCTGTACGTTATACGTTATACGTTACACGTTCTGCGTTATACGTTATACGTTATACGTTATACGCAGTACGTTATTCGATATACGTTATACGCTGTACGTTAAACGATATACGTTACACGTTCTGCGTTATACGTTTTACGTTATACGTTACACGTTATACGTTATACGTTATACGTTATACGTTATACGTTACACGTTACACGTTATACGTTATACGTTATACGTTATACGTTATACGTTATACGTTATACGTTATACGTTATACGTTATACGTTATACGTTATACGTTATACGTTATACGTTATACGTTATACGTTATACGTTATACGTTATACGTTATACGTTATACGTTATACGTTATACGTTATACGTTATACGTTATACGTTATACGTTATACGTTATACGTTATACGTTATACGTTATACGTTATACGTTATACGTTATACGTTATACGTTATACGTTATACGTTATACGTTATACGTTATACGTTATACGTTATACGTTATACGTTATACGTTATACGTTATACGTTATACGTTATACGTTATACGTTATACGTTATACGTTATACGTTATACGTTATACGTTATACGTTATACGTTATACGTTATACGTTATACGTTATACGTTATACGTTATACGTTATACGTTATACGTTATACGTTATACGTTATACGTTATACGTTATACGTTATACGTTATACGTTATACGTTATACGTTATACGTTACACGTTCTGCGTTATACGTTTTACGTTATTCGATATACGTTATACGCTGTACGTTATACGTTATACGTTACACGTTCTGCGTTATACGTTATACGTTATACATTATACGTTATACTTATTATGTAATTCGTTATACGTTATACGTTATACGTTATACGTTACACGTTCTGCGTTATACGTTATACGTTATACGTTATACGCAGTACGTTATTCGATATACGTTATACGCTGTACGTTAAACGATATACGTTACACGTTCTGCGTTATACGTTTTACGTTATTCGATATACGTTATACGCTGTACGTTATACGTTATACGTTACACGTTCTGCGTTATACGTTATACGTTATACATTATACGTTATACTTATTACGTAATTCGTTATACGTTATACGTTATACGTTATACGTTATACGTTATACGTTATACGTTATACGTGATACGTGATACGTGATACGGTATACGTTATACGTTATACGTTATACGTTATACGTTATACGTTATACGTTATACGTTATACGTTATACGTTATACGTTATACGTTATACGTTCTGCGTTATACGTTATACGTTATACGTTATACGTTATACGTTATACGTTATACGTTATACGTTATACGTTATACGTTATACGTTATACGTTATACGTTATACGTTATACGTTATACGTTATACGTTATACGTTATACGTTATACGTTATACGTTATACGTTATACGTTATACGTTATACGTTATACGTTATACGTTATACGTTATACGTTGTACGTTATACGTTATACGTTATACGTTGTACGTTATACGTTGTACGTTATACGTTATACGTTATACGTTATACGTTGTACGTTATACGTTATACGTTATACGTTATACGTTATACGTTATACGTTATACGTTATACGTTATACGTTATACGTTATACGTTATACGTTATACGTTATACGTTATACGTTATACGTTATACGTTATACGTTATACGTTATACGTTATACGTTATACGTTATACGTTATACGTTATACGTTATACGTTATACGTTATACGTTATACGTTATACGTTATACGTTATACGTTATACGTTATACGTTATACGTTATACGTTATACGTTATACGTTATACGTTATACGTTATACGTTATACGTTATACGTTATACGTTATACGTTATACGTTATACGTTATACGTTATACGTTATACGTTATACGTTATACGTTATACGTTATACGTTATACGTTATACGTTATACGTTATACGTTATACGTTATACGTTATACGTTATACGTTATACGTTATACGTTATACGTTATACGTTATACGTTATACGTTATACGTTATACGTTATACGTTATACGTTATACGTTATACGTTATACGTTATACGTTATACGTTATACGTTATACGTTATACGTTATACGTTATACGTTATACGTTATACGTTATACGTTATACGTTATACGTTATACGTTATACGTTATACGTTATACGTTATACGTTATACGTTATACGTTATACGTTATACGTTATACGTTATACGTTGTACGTTATACGTTATACGTTATACGTTATACGTTATACGTTGTACGTTATACGTTATACGTTATACGTTATACGTTATACGTTGTACGTTATACGTTATACGTTATACGTTATACGTTATACGTTATACGCTGTACGTTACACGTTATACGTTACACGTTCTGCGTTATACGTTATACGTTATACGTTATACGCAGTACGTTATTTGATATACGTTATACGCTGTACGTTAAACGTTATACGTTATACGTTATACGTTATACGTTATACGCTATACGCTGTACGTTATACGTTATACGTTACACGTTCTGCGTCATACGTTATACGTTACACGTTCTGCGTTATACGTTATACGTTATACGTTATACGCAGTACGTTATTCGATATACGTTATACGCTGTACGTTAAACGTTATACGTTACACGTTCTGCGTTATACGTTATTCGGAATACGTTATACGCTGTACGTTATACGTTATACGTTACACGTTCTGCGTTATACGTTATACGTTATACATTATACGCAGTACGTTATTCGATATACGTTATACGCTGTACGTTAAACGATATACGTTACACGTTCTGCGTTATACGTTTTACGTTATACGTTACACGTTATACGTTATACGTTATACGTTATACGTTATACGTTACACGTTACACGTTATACGTTATACGTTATACGTTATACGTTATACGTTATACGTTATACG
>CAKAJA020000870.1:0-23049 GCA_916610235.2 Lasioglossum morio | reverse complement strand
TATGCGTTATGCATTGTGGGTTATGCGTTATGTGTTATGAGTTATGCGTTATGCGTTATGCGTTATGCGTTATGCGTTATGCGTTATGCGTTATGGGTTATGAGTAATGCGTGATCCGTTATGCGTTATGCTT
Source organism: Lasioglossum morio (assembly GCA_916610235.2). Taxonomy (NCBI): domain Eukaryota; kingdom Metazoa; phylum Arthropoda; class Insecta; order Hymenoptera; family Halictidae; genus Lasioglossum; species Lasioglossum morio. The sequence continues at coordinate 22,916 of CAKAJA020000870.1, read as the reverse complement.
TATGCGTTATGAGTTACGCGTAATGCGTTATGCGTTATGCGTTATGGGTTATGAGTAATGCGTGAACCGTTATGCGTTATGCTTTATGCGTTATGAGTTACTCGTAATGCGTTATGCGCTATGGGTCATGCGTTAAAAGTTATGCGTTATGCGTTATGCGTTTTTGTTATGCGTTGTGGGTTATGAGTAATGCGTGATCCGTTATGCGTTATGCTTTATGCGTTATGAGTTACGCGTAATGCGTTATGCGCTATGGGTCATGCGTTACGCGTTATGCGTTATGCGATATGCGTTATGCGTTATGCGTTATGCGTTATGCGTTATGCGTTATGCGTTATGCGTTATGCGTTATGCGATATGCGTTATGCGTTATGCGTTATGCGTTATGCGTTATGCGTTATGCGTTATGCGTTATGCGTTATGGGTTATCCGTTATGCGTTATCCGTTATGAGTTTTGCGTTATGCGTTATGCGTTATGCGTTATGCGTTATGCGATATGCGTTATGCGTTATGCGTTATGCGTTATGCGTTATGCGTTATGCGTTATGCGTTATGCGTTATGCGTTATGCGTTATGCGTTCTGCGTTATGCGTTATGCGTTATGCGTTATGAGTTGTGCGTTATGCGTTATGCGTTATGCGTTATGCGTTATGCGTTATGCGTTATGCGTTATGCGTTATGCGTTATGCGTTATGCGTTATGCGTTATGAGTAATGCTTGATCCGTTACGCGTTATGCGTTATGCGTTATGCATTATGGGTTATGCGTTATGTGTTATGAGTTATGCGTGATCCGTTATGCGTTATGCGTTATGCGTAATGGGTTGTGAGTAATGCGTGATCCGTTATGCGTTATGCTTTATGCGTTATGAGTTACGCGTAATGCGTTATGCGTTATGCGTTATGGGTTATGAGTAATGCGTTATGCGTTATGCGTTATGCGTTATGCGTTATGCGTGATCCGTTATGCGTTATGCGTTATGAGTAATGCGTGATCCGTTATGCGTTATGCGTTATGCTTTATGCGTTATGCGTTATGCGTTATGCGTTATGCGTTATGCGTTATGCGTTATGCGTTATGGGTATGCGTTATGTGTTATGCGTTATGCGTTATGCGTTATGCGTTATGCGTTATGCGTTATGCGTTATGCGTTATGCGTTATGCGTTATGCGTTATGAGAAATGCGCGATCCGTTATGCGTTATGCGTTATGAGTAATGCGTGATCCGTTATGCGTTATGCGTTATGCGTTATGCGTTATGGGTTATGAGTAATGCGTGACTCGTTATGCGTTATGCTTTTTGCGTTATGAGTTACGCGTAATGCGTTATGCGCTATGGGTCATGCTTTAAGCGTTATGCGTTATGCGTTATGCGTTATGGGTTATGCGTTATGTGTTATGCGTTATGCGTTATGCGTTATGCGTTATGCGTTATGCGTTATGGGTTATCCGTTATGCGTTATCCGTTATGCGTTATGCGTTATGCTTTATGCGTTATGCGTTATGCGTTATGCGATATGCGTTATGCGTTATGCGTTATGCGTTATGCGTTATGCGTTATGCGTTATGCGTTATGCGTTATGAGTTATGCGTGATCCGATATCCGTTATGCGTTATGCGTTATGCGTTATGCGTTATGCGTTATGCGATATGCGTTATGCGTTATGCGTTATGCGTTATGCGTTATGCGTTATGCGTTATGCGTTATGCGTTATGCGTTATGCGTTATGCGTTATGCGTTATGCGTTATGCGTTATGCGTTATGCGTTATGCGTTATGCGTTATGCGTTATGCGTTATGCGTTATGCGTTATGCGTTATGCGTTATGCGTTATGCGTTATGCGTTATGCGTTATGCGTTATGCGTTATGTGTTATCCGTTATGAGTTATGAGTAATGCGTGATCCGTTATGCGTTATGCGTTATGAGTAATGCGTGATCCGTTATGCGTTATGCGTTATGCGTTATGCGTTATGCGTTATGCGATATGCGTTATGCGTTATGCGTTATGCGTTATGCGTTATGCGTTATGGGTTATGAGTAATGCGTGATCCGTTATGCGTTATGCTTTATGCGTTATGAGGTACGCGTAATGCGTTATGCGTTATGCGTTATGGCTTATGCGTTATGTGTTATGAGTTATGCGTTATGCGTTATGCGTTATGCGTTATGCGTTATGCGTTATGCGTTATCGGTTATGAGGAATGCGTGATCCGTTATGCGTTATGCTTTATGCGTTATGAGTTACGCGTAATGCGTTATGCGTTATGCGTTATGGGTTATGCGTTATGTGTTATGAGTTATGCGCTATGGGTCATGCGTTAAGCGTTATGCGTTATGCGTTATGCGTTATGGGTTATGCGTTATGTGTTATGCGTTATGCGTTATGCGTTATGCGTTATGCGTTATGCGTTATGGGTTATCCGTTATGCGTTATCCGTTATGCGTTATGCGTTATGCGTTATGCGTTATGCGTTATGCGTTATGCGATATGCGTTATGCGTTATGCGTTATGAGTAATGCTTGATCCGTTACGCGTTATGCGTTATGCGTTATGCGTTATGCGTTATGAGTAATGCGTGATCCGTTATCCGTTATGCGTTATGCGTTATGCGTTATGCGTTATGCGTTATGCGATATGCGTTATGCGTTATGCGTTATGCGTTATGAGTTATGCGTTATGCGTTATGCGTTATGCGTTATGCGTTATGCGTTATGCGTTATGCGTTATGCGTTATGCGTTATGCGTTATGCGTTATGCGTTATGCGTTATGCGTTATGCGTTATGCGTTATGCGTTATGCGTTATGCGTTATGCGTTATGCGTTATGCGTTATGCGTTATGCGTTATGCGTTATGCGTTATGCGTTATGAGTAATGCTTGATCCGTTACGCGTTATGCGTTATGCGTTATGCATTATGGGTTATGCGTTATGCTTTATGCGTTATGAGTTACGCGTAATGCGTTATGCGTTATGCGTTATGGGTTATGAGTAATGCGTGATCCGTTATGCGTTATGCTTTATGCGTTATGAGTTACTCGTAATGCGTTATGCGCTATGGGTCATGCGTTAAGCGTTATGCGTTATGCGTTATGCGTTTGGGTTATGCGTTATGGGTTATGAGTAATGCGTGATCCGTTATGCGTTATGCTTTATGCGTTATGAGTTACGCGTAATGCGTTATGCGCTATGGGTCATGCGTTACTCGTTATGCGTTATGCGATATGCGTTATGCGTTATGCGTTATGCGTTATGCGTTATGCGTTATGCGTTATGCGTTATGCGTTATGCGTTATGCGTTATGCGTTATGCGTTATGCGTTATGCGTTATGCGTTATGCGTTATGCGTTATGCGTTATGCGTTATGCGTTATGCGTTATGCGTTATGCGTTATGCGTTATGCGTTATGCGTTATGCGTTATGCGTTATGCGTTATGAGTAATGCGTGATCCGTTATGCGTTATGCGTTATGCGTTATGCGTTATGTGTTATGCGTTGTGCGTTATCCGCTATGCGTAATGCGTTTTGCGTTATGCGTTATGCGTTATGCGTTGTGCGTTATGCGTTATGCGTTATGCGTTATAGGTTATGCGTTATGTGTCATGCGTTATGCGTTATGCGTTATGCGTTATGCGTTATGCGTTATGCGTTATGCATTATGCGTTATGCGTTATGCTTTATGCGTTATGCGTTATAAGTAATGCGTGATCCGTTATGTGTTATGCGTTATGCGTTATGCGTTATGTGTTATGCGTTGTGCGTTATGCGTTATGCGTTATGCGTTATGCGTTATGCGTTATGCGTTATGCGTTATGCGTTGTGCGTTATGCGTTATGCGGTATAGGTTATGCGTTATGTGTAATGCGTTATGCATTATGCGTTATGCGTTATGCGTTATGCGTTATGCGTTATGCGTTATGCTTTATGCGTTATGCGTTATGCGTTATGCGTTATGCGTTATGCGTTATGCGTTATGCGTTATGAGAAATGCGTGATCCGTTATGCGTTTGCGTTATGCGTTATGCGTTATGGGTTATGCGTTATGGGTTATGAGTAATGCGTGATCCGTTATGCGTTATGCTTTATGCGTTATGAGTTACGCGTAATGCGTTATGCGCTATGGGTCATGCGTTAAGCGTTATGCGTTATGAGTTGTGCGTTATGCGTTATGCGTTTTGCGTTATGCGTTTTGCGTTATGAGTTGTGCGTTATGCGTTATGCGTTATGCGTTATGCGTTATGCGTTATGCGTTATGCGTTATGAGTAATGCTTGATCCGTTACGCGTTATGCGTTATGCGTTATGCATTATGGGTTATGCGTTATGTGTTATGTGTTATGAGTTATGCGTTATGCGTTATGCGTTATGCGTTATGCGTTATGGGTTATGAGTAATGCGTGATCCGTTATGCGTTATGCTTTATGCGTTATGAGGTACGCGTAATGCGTTATGCGTTATGCGTTATGGCTTATGCGTTATGTGTTATGAGTTATGCGTTATGCGTTATGCGTTATGCGTTATGCGTTATGCGTTATGCGTTATCGGTTATGAGTAATGCGTGATCCGTTATGCGTTATGCTTTATGCGTTATGAGTTACGCGTAATGCGTTATGCGTTATGCGTTATGGGTTATGCGTTATGTGTTATGAGTTATGCGTTATCGCTTATGAGTAATGCGTGATCCGTTATGCGTTATGCTTTATGCGTTATGAGTTACGCGTAATGCGTTATGCGCTATGGGTCATGCGTTACGCGTTATGCGTTATGCGATATGCGTTATGCGTTATGCGTTATGCGTTATGCGTTATGCGTTATGCGTTATGCGATATGCGTTATGCGTTATGCGTTATGCGTTATGCGTTATGCGTTATGCGTTATGCGTTATGCGTTATGCGTTATGCGTTATGCGTTATGCGTTATGCGTTATGCGTTATGAGTAATGCTTGATCCGTTACGCGTTATGCGTTATGCGTTATGCATTATGGGTTATGCGTTATGCTTTATGCGTTATGAGTTACGCGTAATTCGTTATGCGTTATGCGTTATGGGTTATGAGTAATGCGTGATCCGTTATGCGTTATGCTTTATGCGTTATGAGTTACTCGTAATGCGTTATGCGCTATGGGTCATGCGTTAAGCGTTATGCGTTATGCGTTATGCGTTTGGGTTATGCGTTATGGGTTATGAGTAATGCGTGATCCGTTATGCGTTATGCTTTATGCGTTATGAGTTACGCGTAATGCGTTATGCGCTATGGGTCATGCGTTACGCGTTATGCGTTATGCGATATGCGTTATGCGTTATGCGTTATGCGTTATGCGTTATGCGTTATGCGTTATGCGATATGCGTTATGCGTTATGCGTTATGCGTTATGCGTTATGCGTTATGCGTTATGCTTTATGCGTTATGCGTTATGCGTTATGAGTAATGCGTGATCCGTTATGCGTTATGCGTTATGCGTTATGCGTTATGTGTTATGCGTTGTGCGTTATCCGCTATGCGTAATGCGTTTTGCGTTATGCGTTATGCGTTATGCGTTGTGCGTTATGCGTTATGCGTTATGCGTTATAGGTTATGCGTTATGTGTCATGCGTTATGCGTTATGCGTTATGCGTTATGCGTTATGCGTTATGCGTTATGCATTATGCGTTATGCGTTATGCTTTATGCGTTATGCGTTATAAGTAATGCGTGATCCGTTATGTGTTATGCGTTATGCGTTATGCGTTATGTGTTATGCGTTGTGCGTTATCCGCTATGCGTTATGCGTTTTGCGTTATGCGTTATGCGTTATGCGTTGTGCGTTATGCGTTATGCGGTATAGGTTATGCGTTATGTGTAATGCGTTATGCATTATGCGTTATGCGTTATGCGTTATGCGTTATGCGTTATGCTTTATGCGTTATGCGTTATGCGTTATGCGTTATGCGTTATGCGTTATGAGAAATGCGTGATCCGTTATGCGTTTGCGTTATGCGTTATGCGTTATGGGTTATGCGTTATGGGTTATGAGTAATGCGTGATCCGTTATGCGTTATGCTTTATGCGTTATGAGTTACGCGTAATGCGTTATGCGCTATGGGTCATGCGTTAAGCGTTATGCGTTATGAGTTGTGCGATATGCGTTATGCGTTTTGCGTTATGCGTTATGCGTTATGAGTTGTGCGTTATGCGTTATGCGTTATGCGTTATGCGTTATGCGTTATGCGTTATGCGTTATGCGTTATGCGTTATGCGTTATGCGTTATGCGTTATGAGTAATGCTTGATCCGTTACGCGTTATGCGTTATGCGTTATGCATTATGGGTTATGCGTTATGTGTTATGAGTTATGCGTTATGCGTTATGCGTTATGCGTTATGCGTTATGGGTTATGAGTAATGCGTGATCCGTTATGCGTTATGCTTTATGCGTTATGAGTTACGCGTAATGCGTTATGCGTTATGCGTTATGGGTTATGAGTAATGCGTGAACCGTTATGCGTTATGCTTTATGCGTTATGAGTTACTCGTAATGCGTTATGCGCTATGGGTCATGCGTTAAGCGTTATGCGTTATGCGTTATGCGTTTGGGTTATGCGTTATGGGTTATGAGTAATGCGTGATCCGTTATGCGTTATGCTTTATGCGTTATGAGTTACGCGTAATGCGTTATGCGCTATGGGTCATGCGTTACGCGTTATGCGTTATGCGATATGCGTTATGCGTTATGCGTTATGCGTTATGCGTTATGCGTTATGCGTTATGCGTTATGCGATATGCGTTATGCGTTATGCGTTATGCGTTATGCGTTATGCGTTATGCGTTATGCGTTATGCGTTATGCGTTATGCGTTATGCGTTATGCGTTATGCGTTATGCGTTATGCGTTATGCGTTATGCGTTATGCGTTATGCGTTATGAGTAATGCGTGATCCGTTATGCGTTATGCGTTATGCGTTATGTGTTATGCGTTGTGCGTTATCCGCTATGCGTTATGCGTTTTGCGTTATGCGTTATGCGTTATGCGTTGTGCGTTATGCGTTATGCGTTATGCGTTATAGGTTATGCGTTATGTGTCATGCGTTATGCGTTATGCGTTATGCGTTATGCGTTATGCATTATGCGTTATGCTTTATGCGTTATGCGTTATAAGTAATGCGTGATCCGTTATGTGTTATGCGTTATGCGTTATGCGTTATGTGTTATGCGTTGTGCGTTATCCGTTATGCGTTATGCGTTTTGCGTTATGCGTTATGCGTTATGCGTTGTGCGTTATGCGTTATGCGGTATAGGTTATGCGTTATGTGTAATGCGTTATGCGTTATGCGTTATGCGTTATGCGTTATGCGTTATGCTTTATGCGTTATGCGTTATGCGTTATGCGTTATGCGTTATGCGTTATGAGAAATGCGTGATCCGTTATGCGTTATGCGTTATGCGTTATGCGTTATGGGTTATGCGTTATGGGTTATGAGTAATGCGTGATCCGTTATGCGTTATGCTTTATGCGTTATGAGTTACGCGTAATGCGTTATGCGCTATGGGTCATGCGTTAAGCGTTATGCGTTATGCGTTATGCGTTATGGGTTATGCGTTATGTGTTATGAGTTATGCGTTATGCGTTATGCGTTATGCGTTATGCGTTATGCAATATGCGCTATGGGTTATCCGTTATGCGTTATCCGTTATGAGTTTTGCGTTATGCGTTATGCGTTATGCGTTATGCGTTATGCGTTATGCGTTATGCGTTATGCGTTATGCGTTATGCGTTATGCGTTATGCGTTATGCGTTATGCGTTATGCGTTATGCGTTATGCGTTATGCGATATGCGTTATGCATTATGCGTTATGCGTTATGCGTTATGCGTTATGCGTTATGCGTTATGCGTTATGCGTTATGCGTTATGGGTTATGAGTAATGCGTGACCCGTTATGCGTTATGCTTTATGCGTTATGAGTTACGCGTAATGCGTTATGCGCTATGGGTCATGCGTTAAGCGTTATGCGTTATGCGTTATGCGTTATGGGTTATGCGTTATGTGTTATGCGTTATGCGTTATGCGTTATGCGTTATGGGTTATCCGTTATGCGTTATCCGTTATGCGTTATGCGTTATGCGTTATGCGTTATGCGTTATGCGTTACGCGTTATGCGTTATGCGATATGCGTTATGCGTTATGCGTTATGCGTTATGCGTTATGCGTTATGCGTTATGCGTTATGCGTTATGCGTTATGCGATATGCGTTATGCGTTATGCGTTATGCGTTATGCGTTATGCGTTATGCGTTATGCGTTATGCGTTATGCGTTATGCGTTATGCGTTATGCGTTATGCGTTGTGCGTTATGCGTTATGCGTTATGCGTTATAGGTTATGCGTTATGTGTCATGCGTTATGCGTTATGCGTTATGCGTTATGCGTTATGCGTTATGCATTATGCGTTATGCGTTATGCTTTATGCGTTATGCGTTATAAGTAATGCGTGATCCGTTATGTGTTATGCGTTATGCGTTATGCGTTATGTGTTATGCGTTGTGCCTTATCCGCTATGCGTTATGCGTTTTGCGTTATGCGTTATGCGTTATGCGTTGTGCGTTATGCGTTATGCGGTATAGGTTATGCGTTATGTGTCATGCGTTATGCGTTATGCGTTATGCGTTATGCGTTATGCGTTATGCGTTATGCTTTATGCGTTATGCGTTATGCGTTATGCGTTATGCGTTATGCGTTATGAGAAATGCGTGATCCGTTATGCGTTATGCGTTATGCGTTATGCGTTATGCGTTATGGGTTACGAGTAATGCGTGATCCGTTATGCGTTATGCTTTATGCGTTATGAGTTACGCGTAATGCGTTATGCGCTATGGGTCATGCGTTAAGCGTTATGCGTTATGCGTTATGCGTTATGCGTTATGGGTTATGCGTTATGTGTTATGAGTTATGCGTTATGCGTTATGCGTTATGCGATATGCGTTATGGGTTATCCGTTATGCGTTATCCGTTATGAGTTTTGCGTTATGCGTTATGCGTTATGCGTTATGCGTTATGCGATATGCGTTATGCGTTATGCGTTATGCGTTATGCGTTATGCGTTATGCGTTATGCGTTATGCGTTATGCGTCATGCGTTATGCGTTCTACGTTATGCGTTATGCGTTATGCGTTATGAGTTGTGCGTTATGCGTTATGCGTTATGCGTTATGCGTTATGCGTTATGCGTTATGCGTTATGCGTTATGCGTTATGCGTTATGCGTTATGCGTTATGAGTAATGCTTGATCCGTTACGCGTTATGCGTTATGCGTTATGCATTATGGGTTATGCGTTATGTGTTATGAGTTATGCGTTATGCGTTATGCGTTATGCGTTATGCGTTATGGGTTGTGAGTAATGCGTGATCCGTTATGCGTTATGCTTTATGCGTTATGAGTTACGCGTAATGCGTTATGCGTTATGCGTTATGGGTTATGAGTAATGCGTTATGCGTTATGCGTTATGAGAAATGCGTGATCCGTTATGCGTTATGCGTTATGCGTTATGCGTTATGCGTTATGCGTTATGGGTTATGCGTTATGGGTTATGTGTAATGCGTGATCCGTTATGCGTTATGCTTTATGCGTTATGAGTTACGCGTAATGCGTTATGCGCTATGGGTCATGCGTTAAGCGTTATGCGTTATGCGTTATGCGTTATGGGTTATGCGTTATGTGTTATGAGTTATGCGTTATGCGTTATGCGTTATGCGTTATGCGTTATGGGTTATCCGTTATGCGTTATCCGTTATGAGTTTTGCGTTATGCGTTATGCGTTATGCGTTATGCGTTATGCGTTATGCGATATGCGTTATGCGTTATGCGTTATGCGTTATGCGTGATGCGTTATGCGTTATGCGTTATGCGTTATGCGTTATGCGTTATGCGTTCTGCGTTATGCGTTATGCGTTATGCGTTATGAGTTGTGCGTTATGCGTTATGCGTTATGCGTTATGCGTTATGCGTTATGCGTTATGCGTTATGCGTTATGCGTTATGAGTAATGCTTGATCCGTTACGCGTTATGCGTTATGCGTTATGCATTATGGGTTATGCGTTATGTGTTATGAGTTATGCGTTATGCGTTATGCGTTATGCGTTATGCGTTATGGGTTGTGAGTAATGCGTGATCCGTTATGCGTTATGCTTTATGCGTTATGAGTTACGCGTAATGCGTTATGCGTTATGCGTTATGGGTTATGAGTAATGCGTTATGCGTTATGCGTTATGCGTTATGCGTTATGCGTTATGCGTGATCCGTTATGCGTTATGCGTTATGAGTAATGCGTGATCCGTTATGCGTTATGCGTTATGCGTTATGCGTTATGCGTTATGCGTTATGCGTTATGCGTTATGCGTTATGGGTATGCGTTATGTGTTATGCGTTATGCGTTATGCGTTATGCGTTATGCGTTATGCGTTATGCGTTATGCGTTATGCGTTATGCGTTATGCGTTATGCGTTATGAGAAATGCGTGATCCGTTATGCGTTATGCGTTATGAGTAATGCGTGATCCGTTATGCGTTATGCGTTATGCGTTATGCGTTATGGGTTATGAGTAATGCGTGACTCGTTATGCGTTATGCTTTTTGCGTTATGAGTTACACGTAATGCGTTATGCGCTATGGGTCATGCGTTAAGCGTTATGCGTTATGCGTTATGAGTAATGCGTGATCCGTTATGTGTTATGCGTTATGCGTTATGAGTAATGCGTGATCCGTTATGCGTTATGCGTTATGAGTAATGCGTGATCCGTTATGCGTTATGCGTTATGCATTATGCATTATGCGTTATGCGTTATGCGTTATGCGTTATGCTTTATGCGTTACCCGTTATGCGTTATGCGATTTGCGTTATGCGTTATGCGTTATGCGCTATGCGTTATGCGTTATGCGTTATGGGTTATGCGTTATGGGTTATGAGTAATGCGTGATCCGTTATGCGTTATGCTTTATGCGTTATGAGTTACGCGTAATGCGTTATGCGCTATGGGTCATGCGTTAAGCGTTATGCGTTATGCGTTATGCGTTATGGGTTATGCGTTATGTGTTATGAGTTATGCGTTATGCGTTATGCGTTATGCGTTATGCGTTATGCGTTATGCTCTATGGGTTATCCGTTATGCGTTATCCGTTATGAGTTTTGCGTTATGCGTTATGCGTTATGCGTTATGCGTTATGCGATATGCGTTATGCGTTATGCGTTATGCGTTATGCGTTATGCGTTATGCGTTATGCGTTATGCGTTATGCGTTATGCGTTATGCGTTATGCGATATGCGTTATGCATTATGCGTTATGCGTTATGCGTTATGCGTTATGCGTTATGCGTTATGCGTTATGCGTTATGCGTTATGGGTTATGAGTAATGCGTGACCCGTTATGCGTTATGCTTTATGCGTTATGAGTTACGCGTAATGCGTTATGCGCTATGGGTCATGCTTTAAGCGTTATGCGTTATGCGTTATGCGTTATGGGTTATGCGTTATGTGTTATGCGTTATGCGTTATGCGTTATGCGTTATGGGTTATCCGTTATGCGTTATCCGTTATGCGTTATGCGTTATGCGTTATGCGTTATGCGTTACGCGTTATGCGTTATGCGATATGCGTTATGCGTTATGCGTTATGCGTTATGCGTTATGCGTTATGCGTTATGCGTTATGCGTTATGCGTTATGCGTTATGCGATATGCGTTATGCGTTATGCGTTATGCGTTATGCGTTATGCGTTATGCGTTATGCGTTATGCGTTATGCGTTATGCGTTATGCGTTATGCGTTATGCGTTGTGCGTTATGCGTTATGCGTTATAGGTTATGCGTTATGTGTCATGCGTTATGCGTTATGCGTTATGCGTTATGCGTTATGCGTTATGCATTATGCGTTATGCGTTATGCTTTATGCGTTATGCGTTATAAGTAATGCGTGATCCGTTATGTGTTATGCGTTATGCGTTATGCATTATGTGTTATGCGTTGTGCGTTATCCGCTATGCGTTATGCGTTTTGCGTTATGCGTTATGCGTTATGCGTTGTGCGTTATGCGTTATGCGGTATAGGTTATGCGTTATGTGTCATGCGTTATGCGTTATGCGTTATGCGTTATGCTTTATGCGTTATGCGTTATGCTTTATGCGTTATGCGTTATGCGTTATGCGTTATGCGTTATGCGTTATGAGAAATGCGTGATCCGTTATGCGTTATGCGTTATGCGTTATGCGTTATGCGTTATGGGTTATGCGTTATGGGTTACGAGTAATGCGTGATCCGTTATGCGTTATGCTTTATGCGTTATGAGTTACGCGTAATGCGTTATGCGCTATGGGTCATGCGTTAAGCGTTATGCGTTATGCGTTATGCGTTATGCGTTATGGGTTATGCGTTATGTGTTATGAGTTATGCGTTATGCGTTATGCGTTATGCGATATGCGTTATGGGTTATCCGTTATGCGTTATCCGTTATGAGTTTTGCGTTATGCGTTATGCGTTATGCGTTATGCGTTATGCGATATGCGTTATGCGTTATGCGTTATGCGTTATGCGTTATGCGTTATGCGTTATGCGTTATGCGTCATGCGTTATGCGTTCTACGTTATGCGTTATGCGTTATGCGTTATGAGTTGTGCGTTATGCGTTATGCGTTATGCGTTATGCGTTATGCGTTATGCGTTATGCGTTATGCGTTATGCGTTATGCGTTATGAGTAATGCTTGATCCGTTACGCGTTATGCGTTATGCGTTATGCATTATGGGTTATGCGTTATGTGTTATGAGTTATGCGTTATGCGTTATGCGTTATGCGTTATGCGTTATGGGTTGTGAGTAATGCGTGATCCGTTATGCGTTATGCTTTATGCGTTATGAGTTACGCGTAATGCGTTATGCGCTATGGGTCATGCGTTAAGCGTTATGCGTTATGCGTTATGCGTTATGGGTTATGCGTTATGTGTTATGAGTTATGCGTTATGCGTTATGCGTTATGCGTTATGCGTTATGGGTTATCCGTTATGCGTTATCCGTTATGAGTTTTGCGTTATGCGTTATGCGTTATGCGTTATGCGTTATGCGTTATGCGATATGCGTTATGCGTTATGCGTTATGCGTTATGCGTTATGCGTTATGCGTTATGCGTTATGCGTTATGAGTTATGCGTTATGCGTTATGCGTTCTGCGTTATGCGTTATGCGTTATGCGTTATGAGTTGTGCGTTATGCGTTATGCGTTATGCGTTATGCGTTATGCGTTATGCGTTATGCGTTATGCGTTATGCGTTATGCGTTATGCGTTATGCGTTATGAGTAATGCTTGATCCGTTACGCGTTATGCGTTATGCGTTATGCATTATGGGTTATGCGTTATGTGTTATGAGTTATGCGTTATGCGTTATGCGTTATGCGTTATGCGTTATGGGTTGTGAGTAATGCGTGATGCGTTATGCGTTATGCTTTATGCGTTATGAGTTACGCGTAATGCGTTATGCGTTATGCGTTATGGGTTATGAGTTATGCGTTATGCGTTATGCGTTATGCGTTATGCGTTATGCGTTATGCGTGATCCGTTATGCGTTATGCGTTATGAGTAATGCGTGATCCGTTATGCGTTATGCGTTATGCGTTATGCGTTATGCGTTATGCGTTATGCGTTATGCGTTATGCGTTATGCGTTATGCGTTATGCGTTATGCGTTATGCGATATGCGTTATGCGTTATGCGTTATGCGTTATGCGTTATGCGTTATGCGTTATGCGTTATGCGTTATGCGTTATGCGTTATGCGTTATGCGTTATGCGTTATGCGTTATGCGTTATGCGTTATGCGTTATGCGTTATGCGTTATGCGTTATGCGTTATGCGTTATGCGTTATGCGTTATGCGTTATGCGTTATGCGTTATGCGTTATGCGTTATGCGTTATGAGTAATGCGTGATCCGTTATGCGTTATGCGTTATGCGTTATGTGTTATGCGTTGTGCGTTATCCGCTATGCGTTATGCGTTTTGCGTTATGCGTTATGCGTTATGCGTTGTGCGTTATGCGTTATGCGTTATGCGTTATAGGTTATGCGTTATGTGTCATGCGTTATGCGTTATGCGTTATGCGTTATGCGTTATGCATTATGCGTTATGCTTTATGCGTTATGCGTTATAAGTAATGCGTGATCCGTTATGTGTTATGCGTTATGCGTTATGCGTTATGTGTTATGCGTTGTGCGTTATCCGTTATGCGTTATGCGTTTTGCGTTATGCGTTATGCGTTATGCGTTGTGCGTTATGCGTTATGCGGTATAGGTTATGCGTTATGTGTAATGCGTTATGCGTTATGCGTTATGCGTTATGCGTTATGCGTTATGCGTTATGCGTTATGCGTTATGCGTTATGCGTTATGCGTTATGCGTTATGAGAAATGCGTGATCCGTTATGCGTTATGCGTTATGCGTTATGCGTTATGGGTTATGCGTTATGGGTTATGAGTAATGCGTGATCCGTTATGCGTTATGCTTTATGCGTTATGAGTTACGCGTAATGCGTTATGCGCTATGGGTCATGCGTTAAGCGTTATGCGTTATGCGTTATGCGTTATGGGTTATGCGTTATGTGTTATGAGTTATGCGTTATGCGTTATGCGTTATGCGTTATGCGTTATGCGTTATGCTCTATGGGTTATCCGTTATGCGTTATCCGTTATGAGTTTTGCGTTATGCGTTATGCGTTATGCGTTATGCGTTATGCGTTATGCGTTATGCGTTATGCGTTATGCGTTATGCGTTATGCGTTATGCGTTATGCGTTATGCGTTATGCGTTATGCGTTATGCGTTATGCGATATGCGTTATGCATTATGCGTTATGCGTTATGCGTTATGCGTTATGCGTTATGCGTTATGCGTTATGCGTTATGCGTTATGGGTTATGAGTAATGCGTGACCCGTTATGCGTTATGCTTTATGCGTTATGAGTTACGCGTAATGCGTTATGCGCTATGGGTCATGCGTTAAGCGTTATGCGTTATGCGTTATGCGTTATGGGTTATGCGTTATGTGTTATGCGTTATGCGTTATGCGTTATGCGTTATGGGTTATCCGTTATGCGTTATCCGTTATGCGTTATGCGTTATGCGTTATGCGTTATGCGTTACGCGTTATGCGTTATGCGATATGCGTTATGCGTTATGCGTTATGCGTTATGCGTTATGCGTTATGCGTTATGCGTTATGCGTTATGCGTTATGCGTTATGCGTTATGCGATATGCGTTATGCGTTATGCGTTATGCGTTATGCGTTATGCGTTATGCGTTATGCGTTATGCGTTATGCGTTATGCGTTATGCGTTATGCGTTATGCGTTGTGCGTTATGCGTTATGCGTTATGCGTTATAGGTTATGCGTTATGTGTCATGCGTTATGCGTTATGCGTTATGCGTTATGCGTTATGCGTTATGCATTATGCGTTATGCGTTATGCTTTATGCGTTATGCGTTATAAGTAATGCGTGATCCGTTATGTGTTATGCGTTATGCGTTATGCGTTATGTGTTATGCGTTGTGCGTTATCCGCTATGCGTTATGCGTTTTGCGTTATGCGTTATGCGTTATGCGTTGTGCGTTATGCGTTATGCGGTATAGGTTATGCGTTATGTGTCATGCGTTATGCGTTATGCGTTATGCGTTATGCGTTATGCGTTATGCGTTATGCTTTATGCGTTATGCGTTATGCGTTATGCGTTATGCGTTATGCGTTATGAGAAATGCGTGATCCGTTATGCGTTATGCGTTATGCGTTATGCGTTATGCGTTATGGGTTATGCGTTATGGGTTACGAGTAATGCGTGATCCGTTATGCGTTATGCTTTATGCGTTATGAGTTACGCGTAATGCGTTATGCGCTATGGGTCATGCGTTAAGCGTTATGCGTTATGCGTTATGCGTTATGCGTTATGGGTTATGCGTTATGTGTTATGAGTTATGCGTTATGCGTTATGCGTTATGCGATATGCGTTATGGGTTATCCGTTATGCGTTATCCGTTATGAGTTTTGCGTTATGCGTTATGCGTTATGCGTTATGCGTTATGCGTTATGCGATATGCGTTATGCGTTATGCGTTATGCGTTATGCGTTATGCGTTATGCGTTATGCGTTATGCGTCATGCGTTATGCGTTCTACGTTATGCGTTATGCGTTATGCGTTATGAGTTGTGCGTTATGCGTTATGCGTTATGCGTTATGCGTTATGCGTTATGCGTTATGCGTTATGAGTAATGCTTGATCCGTTACGCGTTATGCGTTATGCGTTATGCATTATGGGTTATGCGTTATGTGTTATGAGTTATGCGTTATGCGTTATGCGTTATGCGTTATGCGTTATGGGTTGTGAGTAATGCGTGATCCGTTATGCGTTATGCTTTATGCGTTATGAGTTACGCGTAATGCGTTATGCGTTATGCGTTATGGGTTATGAGTAATGCGTTATGCGTTATGCGTTATGAGAAATGCGTGATCCGTTATGCGTTATGCGTTATGCGTTATGCGTTATGCGTTATGGGTTATGCGTTATGGGTTATGTGTAATGCGTGATCCGTTATGCGTTATGCTTTATGCGTTATGAGTTACGCGTAATGCGTTATGCGCTATGGGTCATGCGTTAAGCGTTATGCGTTATGCGTTATGCGTTATGGGTTATGCGTTATGTGTTATGAGTTATGCGTTATGCGTTATGCGTTATGCGTTATGCGTTATGGGTTATCCGTTATGCGTTATCCGTTATGAGTTTTGCGTTATGCGTTATGCGTTATGCGTTATGCGTTATGCGTTATGCGATATGCGTTATGCGTTATGCGTTATGCGTTATGCGTTATGCGTTATGCGTTATGCGTTATGCGTTATGCGTTATGCGTTATGCGTTCTGCGTTATGCGTTATGCGTTATGCGTTATGAGTTGTGCGTTATGCGTTATGCGTTATGCGTTATGCGTTATGCGTTATGCGTTATGCGTTATGCGTTATGCGTTATGCGTTATGCGTTATGAGTAATGCTTGATCCGTTACGCGTTATGCGTTATGCGTTATGCATTATGGGTTATGCGTTATGTGTTATGAGTTATGCGTTATGCGTTATGCGTTATGCGTTATGCGTTATGGGTTGTGAGTAATGCGTGATCCGTTATGCGTTATGCTTTATGCGTTATGAGTTACGCGTAATGCGTTATGCGTTATGCGTTATGGGTTATGAGTAATGCGTTATGCGTTATGCGTTATGCGTTATGCGTTATGCGTTATGCGTGATCCGTTATGCGTTATGCGTTATGAGTAATGCGTGATCCGTTATGCGTTATGCGTTATGCGTTATGCGTTATGCGTTATGCGTTATGCGTTATGCGTTATGGGTATGCGTTATGTGTTATGCGTTATGCGTTATGCGTTATGCGTTATGCGTTATGCGTTATGCGTTATGCGTTATGCGTTATGCGTTATGCGTTATGCGTTATGAGAAATGCGTGATCCGTTATGCGTTATGCGTTATGAGTAATGCGTGATCCGTTATGCGTTATGCGTTATGCGTTATGCGTTATGGGTTATGAGTAATGCGTGACTCGTTATGCGTTATGCTTTTTGCGTTATGAGTTACACGTAATGCGTTATGCGCTATGGGTCATGCGTTAAGCGTTATGCGTTATGCGTTATGCGTTATGGGTTATGCGTTATGTGTTATGCGTTATGCGTTATGCGTTATGCGTTATGCGTTATGCGTTATGGGTTATCCGTTATGCGTTATCCGTTATGCGTTATGCGTTATGCGTTATGCGTTATGCGATATACGTTATGCGTTATGCGTTATGCGTTATGCGTTATGCGTTATGCGTTATGCGTTATGCGTTATGCGTTATGAGTAATGCGTGATCCGATATCCGTTATGCGTTATGCGTTATGCGTTATGCGTTATGCGTTATGCGATATGCGTTATGCGTTATGCGTTATGCGTTATGCGTTATGCGTTATGCGTTATGCGTTATGCGTTATGCGTTATGCGTTATGCGTTATGCGTTATGCGTTATGCGTTATGCGTTATGCGTTATGCGTTATGCGTTATGCGTTATGCGTTATGCGTTATGCGTTATGCGTTATGCGTTATGCGTTATGCGTTATGCGTTATGCGTTATGCGTTATGCGTTATGCGTTATGCGTTATGCGTTATGCGTTATGTGTTATCCGTTATGAGTTATGAGTAATGCGTGATCCGTTATGCGTTATGCGTTATGAGTAATGCGTGATCCGTTATGCGTTATGCGTTATGAGTAATGCTTGATCCGTTACGCGTTATGCGTTATGCGTTATGCGTTATGCGTTATGCGTTATGGGTTATGCGTTATGTGTTATGAGTTATGCGTTATGCGTTATGCGTTATGCGTTATGCGTTATGGGTTATGAGTAATGCGTGATCCGTTATGCGTTATGCTTTATGCGTTATGAGGTACGCGTAATGCGTTATGCGTTATGCGTTATGGCTTATGCGTTATGTGTTATGAGTTATGCGTTATGCGTTATGCGTTATGCGTTATGCGTTATGCGTTATGCGTTATGCGTTATCGGTTATGAGTAATGCGTGATCCGTTATGCGTTATGCTTTATGCGTTATGAGTTACGCGTAATGCGTTATGCGTTATGCGTTATGGGTTATGCGTTATGTGTTATGAGTTATGCGTTATGCGTTATGCGTTATGCGTTATGCGTTATGGGTTATCCGTTATGCGTTATCCGTTATGAGTTTTGCGTTATGCGTTATGAGTTGTGCGTTATGCGTTATGCGTTATGCGTTATGCGTTATGCGTTATGCGTTATGCGTTATGCGTTATGCGTTATGCGTTATGCGTTATGCGTTATGCGTTATGCGTTATGCGTTATGAGTAATGCTTGATCCGTTACGCGTTATGCGTTATGCATTATGGGTTATGCGTTATGCTTTATGCGTTATGAGTTACGCGTAATGCTTTATGCGTTATGCGTTATGGGTTATGAGTAATGCGTGATCCGTTATGCGTTATGCTTTATGCGTTATGAGTTACTCGTAATGTGTTATGCGCTATGGGTCATGCGTTAAGCGTTATGCGTTATGCGTTATGCGTTTGGGTTATGCGTTATGGGTTATGAGTAATGCGTGATCCGTTATGCGTTATGCTTTATGCGTTATGAGTTACGCGTAATGCGTTATGCGCTATGGGTCATGCGTTACGCGTTATGCGTTATGCGATATGCGTTATGCGTTATGCGTTATGCGTTATGCGTTATGCGTTATGCGTTATGCGTTATGCGTTATGCGTTATGCGATATGCGTTATGCGTTATGCGTTATGCGTTATGCGTTATGCGTTATGCGTTATGCGTTATGCGTTATGCGTTATGCGTTATGCGTTATGCGTTATGCGTTATGCGTTATGAGTAATGCGTGATCCGTTATGCGTTATGCGTTATGCGTTATGCGTTATGTGTTATGCGTTGTGCGTTATCCGCTATGCGTTATGCGTTTTGCGTTATGCGTTATGCGTTATGCGTTGTGCGTTATGCGTTATGCGTTATGCGTTATAGGTTATGCGTTATGTGTCATGCGTTATGCGTTATGCGTTATGCGTTATGCATTATGCGTTATGCATTATGCGTTATGCGTTATGCTTTATGCGTTATGCGTTATAAGTAATGCGTGATCCGTTATGTGTTATGCGTTGTGCGTTATGCGTTATGTGTTATGCGTTGTGCGTTATCCGCTATGCGTTATGCGTTTTGCGTTATGCGTTATGCGTTATGCGTTGTGCGTTATGCGTTATGCGGTATAGGTTATGCGTTATGTGTAATGCGTTATGCATTATGCGTTATGCGTTATGCGTTATGCGTTATGCGTTATGCTTTATGCGTTATGCGTTATGCGTTATGCGTTATGCGTTATGCGTTATGCGTTATGAGAAATGCGTGATCCGTTATGCGTTATGCGTTATGCGTTATGGGTTATGCGTTATGGGTTATGAGTAATGCGTGATCCGTTATGCGTTATGCTTTATGCGTTATGAGTTACGCGTAATGCGTTATGCGCTATGGGTCATGCGTTAAGCGTTATGCGTTATGAGTTGTGCGTTATGCGTTATGCGTTTTGCGTTATGCGTTATGCGTTATGAGTTGTGCGTTATGCGTTATGCGTTATGCGTTATGCGTTATGCGTTATGCGTTATGCGTTATGCGTTATGCGTTATGAGTAATGCTTGATCCGTTACGCGTTATGCGTTATGCGTTATGCGTTATGCGTTATGCGATATGCGTTATGCATTATGCGTTATGCGTTATGCGTCATGCGTTATGCGTTATGCGTTATGCGTTATGCGTTATGCGTTATGCGTTATGAGTAATGCGTGATCCGTTATCCGTTATGAGTTATGCGTTATGCGTTATGCGTTATGCGTTATGCGTTATGCGTTATGCGTTATGCGTTATCGGTTATGAGTAATGCGTGATCCGTTATGCGTTATGCTTTATGCGTTATGAGTTACGCGTAATGCGTTATGCGTTATGCGTTATGGGTTATGCGTTATGTGTTATGAGTTATGCGTTATGCGTTATGCGTTATGCGTTATGCGTTATGGGTTATCCGTTATGCGTTATCCGTTATGAGTTTTGCGTTATGCGTTATGAGTTGTGCGTTATGCGTTATGCGTTATGCGTTATGCGTTATGCGTTATGCGTTATGCGTTATGCGTTATGCGTTATGCGTTATGCGTTATGCTTTATGCGTTATGAGTTACGCGTAATGCGTTATGCGTTATGCGTTATGGGTTATGCGTTATGTGTTATGAGTTATGCGTTATGCGTTATGCGTTATGCGTTATGCGTTATGGGTTATCCGTTATGCGTTATCCGTTATGAGTTTTGCGTTATGCGTTATGAGTTGTGCGTTATGCGTTATGCGTTATGCGTTATGCATTATGGGTTATGCGTTATGCTTTATGCGTTATGAGTTACGCGTAATGCGTTATGCGTTATGCGTTATGGGTTATGAGTAATGCGTGATCCGTTATGCGTTATGCTTTATGCGTTATGAGTTACTCGTAATGCGTTATGCGCTATGGGTCATGCGTTAAGCGTTATGCGTTTGGGTTATGCGTTATGGGTTATGAGTAATGCGTGATCCGTTATGCGTTATGCTTTATGCGTTATGAGTTACGCGTAATGCGTTATGCGCTATGGGTCATGCGTTACGCGTTATGCGTTATGCGATATGCGTTATGCGTTATGCGTTATGCGTTATGCGTTATGCGTTATGCGTTATGCGTTATGCGTTATGCGTTATGCGTTATGCGTTATGCGTTATGCGTTATGCGTTATGCGTTATGCGTTATGCGTTATGCGTTATGCGTTATGCGTTATGCGTTATGCGTTATGCGTTATGCATTATGGGTTATGCGTTATGTGTTATGAGTTATGCGTTATGCGTTATGCGTTATGCGTTATGCGTTATGGGTTATGAGTAATGCGTGATCCGTTATGCGTTATGCTTTATGCGTTATGAGTTACGAGTAATGCGTTATGCGTTATGCGTTATGGGTTATGAGTAATGCGTGATCCGTTATGCGTTATGCTTTATGCGTTATGAGTTACTCGTAATGCGTTATGCGCTATGCGTTATGCGTTATGCGTTATGCGTTATGCGTTATGCGTTATGCGTTATGCGTTATGCGTTATGCGTTATGCGTTATGCGTTATGCGTTATGCGTTATGCGTTATGCGTTATGCGTTATGCGTTATGCGTTATGCGTTATGCGTTATGCGTTATGCGTTATGCGTTATGCGTTATGCGTTATGCGTTATGCGTTATGCGTTATGCGTTATGCGCTATGCGTTATGTGTTATGCGTTGTGCGTTATCCGCTATGCGTTATGCGTTATGCGTTATGCGTTGTGCGTTATGCGTTATGCGTTATAGGTTATGCGTTATGTGTCATGCGTTATGCGTTATGCGTTATGCGTTATGCGTTATGCGTTATGCGTTATGCGTTATGCGTTATGCGTTATGCGTTATGCGTTATGCGTTATGTGTTATGCGTTATGCGTTATGCGTTATGCGTTATGAGAAATGCGTGATCCGTTATGCGTTATGCGTTATGCGTTATGCGTTATCGGTTATGCGTTATGGGTTATGAGTAATGCGTGATCCGTTATGCGTTATGCTTTATGCGTTATGAGTTACGCGTAATGCGTTATGCGCTATGGGTCATGCGTTAAGCGTTATGCGTTATGCGTTATGCGTTATGGGTTATGGGTTATGCGTTATGTGTTATGAGTTATGCGTTATGCGTTATGCGTTATGGGTTATGCGTTATGGGTTATCCGTTATGCGTTATCCGTTATGAGTTTTGCGTTATGCGTTATGCGTTATGAGTCGTGCGTTATGCGTTATGCGTTATGCGTTATGCGTTATGCGTTATGCGTTATGCGTTATGCGATATGCGTTATGCGTTATGCGTTATGCGTTATGCGTTATGCGTTATGCGTTATGCGTTATGCGTTATGCGTTATGCGTTATGCGTTATGCGTTATGCGTTATGCGTTATGCGTTATGCGTTATGCGTTATGAGTAATGCGTGATTCGTTATGCGTTATGCGTTATGCGTTATGCGTTAAGTGTTATGCGTTGTGCGTTATCCGCTATGCGTTATGCGTTTTGTGTTATGCGTTATGCGTTATGCGTTGTGCGTTATGCGTTATGCGTTATAGGTTATGCGTTATGGGTTATGCGTTATGCGTGATCCGTTATGCGTTATGCATTATGCGTTATGCGTTATGCTTTATGCGTTATGCGTTATGAGTAATGCGTGATCCGTTATGTGTTATGCGTTATGCGTTATGCGTTTTGCGTTATGCGTTATGCGTTATGCGTTATGCGTTA
>CAKAJA020000869.1:0-22505 GCA_916610235.2 Lasioglossum morio | reverse complement strand
GTGCGTTATTAGTTTGCGTTATGCGTTATGCGTTATGCGTTATGCTTTATGCGTTATGCGTTATGCGTTATACGTTATGCGTTATGCGTTATGCGTGATCCGTTATGTGTTAGGCGATATACGTTTTGCGGTATTCGTTATGCGTTATGCGTTATGCGTTATCCGTTGTTCGTTATGCGTTATGCATTATGCTTTATGCGTTATGCGTTATGAGTTACACGTTATGCGTTATTCGATATGCGTTATGCGTTATGCGTTATGCGTTATGCGTTATGCGTGATCCGTTATGCGTTAAGCATTATGCGTTTTGCTGTATTCGTTATGCGTTGTGCGTTATACGTTTGCGTTATGCGTCATGCGTTATGCGTAATGCGTTATACGGTATGCGTTATGCGTTATACGTTATGCGGTATGCGTTATGCTTTATGCGTTATGCGTGATCCGTTATGCGTTAAGCATTATGCGTTTTGCTGTATTCGTTATGCGTTGTGCGTTATACGTTTGCGTTATGCGTTATGCGTTATGCGTTATACGGTATGCGTTATGCGTTATACGTTATGCGTTATGCGTTATGCGATATGCGTTATGCGTTATGCGGTATGCGTTATGCTTTATGCGTTATGCGTTATGCGTTATGCGTGATCCGTTATGCGTTAGGCGTTATGCGTTATGCGTTAACGTTATGCGTTATGCCTTATGCGTTATGCGTTATGGGTTATGCGTTATGTGTTATGCGATATACGTTATGCGTTATGCGTTATGCGTTATGCGTTATGCGTTATACGTTATACGTTGTACGTTATGCGTGATGCATTATGTTTTATGCGATATGCGTTATGCGTTATGCGTTATGCGTTATGCGTGATGCGTTATGCGTAATGCGTTATGCGTTATGTGTTATACTTTATGCGTTATGCGTAATGCGTTATGCGTTATGCGTTATGCGTTATGCGTTATGCGTTATGCGTTATGCGTTATGCGTTATGCGTTATGCGTTATGCGTTATGCGTAATGCGTTATGCGTTATGTGTTATACTTTATGCGTTATGCGTTATGTGTTATACTTTATGCGTTATGCGTAATGCGTTATGCGTTATGCGTTATGCGTTATGCGTTATGCGTTATGCGTTATGCGTTATGCGTTATGCGTTATGCGTTATGCGTTATGCGTTATGCGTTGTGCGTTATTAGTTTGCGTTATGCGTTATGCGTTATGCGTTATGCTTTATGCGTTATGCGTTATGCGTTATGCGTTATGCGTTATACGTTATGCGTTATGCGTTATGCGTGATCCGTTATGTGTTAGGCGATATACGTTTTGCGGTATTCGTTATGCGTTATGCGTTATGCGTTATCCGTTGTTCGTTATGCGTTATGCATTATGCTTTATGCGTTATGCGTTATGAGTTACACGTTATGCGTTATTCGATATGCGTTATGCGTTATGCGTTATGCGTTATGCGTTATGCGTTATGCGTGATCCGTTATGCGTTAAGCATTATGCGTTTTGCTGTATTCGATATGCGTTGTGCGTTATACGTTTGCGTGATCCGTTATGCGTTATGCGTTATGCGTTATGCGTTATGCGTTATGCGTTTAGCGTTATGCTTTATGCGTTATGCGTTATGCGTTATGCGTTATGCGTTATGCGTTATGCCGTCATGCGTTATGCGTTATGCGTTATGCGTTATGCGTTATGCATTTTGCATTATGCGCCATGCGTTATGCGTTATGCGTTATGCATTATGCGTTGTGCGTTATACGTTTGCGTTGTGCGTTATGCGTTATACGGTATGCGTTATGCGTTATACGTTATGCGTTATGCGTTATGCGATATGCGTTATGCGTGATCCGTTATGCGTTAAGCATTATGCGTTTTGCTGTATTCGTTATGCGTTGTGCGTTATACGTTTGCGTTATGCGTCATGCGTTATGCGTTATGCGTTATACGGTATGCGTTATGCGTTATACGTTATGCGGTATGCGATATGCTTTATGCGTTATGCGTAATCCGTTATGCGTTAAGCACTATGCGTTTTGCTGTATTCGTTATGCGTTGTGCGTTATACGTTTGCGTTATGCGTTATGCGTTATGCGTTATACGGTATGCGTTATGCGTTATACGTTATGCGTTATGCGTTATGCGATATGCGTTATGCGTTATGCGTTGTGCGTTATTAGTTTGCGTTATGCGTTATGCGTTATGCGTGATGCGTTATGCGTAATGCGTTATGCGTGATGTGTTATACTTTATGCGTTATGCGTTATGTGTTATACTTTATGCGTTATGCGTAATGCGTTATGCGTTATGCGTTATGCGTTATGCGTTATGCGTTATGCGTTATGCGTTATGCGTTATGCGTTATGCGTTATGCGTTATGCGTTATGCGTTATGCGTTATGCGTTATGCGTTATGCATTATGCGTTATGCATTATGCGTTATGCGTTATGCGTTGTGCGTTATAAGTTTGCGTTATGCGTTATGCGTTATGCGTTATGCTTTATGCGTTATGCGTTATGCGTTATGCGTTATGCGTTATGCGTTATGCATTATGCGTTATGCGTTATGCGTTATGCGTTATACGTTATGAGTTATGCGTTATGCGTTATGCGTTATGCGATATGCGTCATGCATCAAGCCTTATGCGGTAACGTTATGCGTTATGCGTTTTGCGTTATACGTTATGCAATATGCGTAATGCGTTATGCGTTATGTGTTATACTTTATGCGTTATGTGTTATACTTTATGCGTTATGCGTAATGCGTTATGCGTTATGCGTTATGCGTTATGCGTTATGTGTTATACTTTATGCGTTATGTGTTATACTTTATGCGTTATGCGTAATGCGTTATGCGTTATGCGTTATGCGTTATGCGTTATGCGTTATGCGTTATGCGTTATACGTTATGCGTTATGCGTTATGCGATATGCGTTATGCGTTATGCGTTGTGCGTTATTAGTTTGCGTTATGCGTTATGCGTTTGTAAGGACGCCGAAAAAAATATAAATGAAGTTCCGGAATAACATAAACGTTTATTAAATCAGACTGCTTCGTTCGCGCTACATCAACAGACAACCCTGTTGCTTGTTCGTGCTGTCTTTTTATCTGTTTCCGCATCGTAGGCGGTTACCTCCGAAAACCAATCGAATATTCTTAAAATTAACGCACGCCCTCCAGAAGGCGACAAGGTGAGGGAAGCTGGATGTACCCTCGCCTTGAGCCCTCGTCTACCTAAACCCTTACTATCCGCGTTTGGTCTGCAGATGTTTTACGGTACGTCAACGGCTATTGAGACCTTTAGCTAAAAATGTGAAGTCCCTAATAAATTATCATAAAACAGAAAGTACCGCTAAATCTCAAAAATAGCCTGAAGTCACGTCCGCACCGTAATCATAAACTGCGACCCTTCCTAAAACCCAGTACCCTGCTGCAGTCCACATGGGCCACGGTCACTCGAATCCTTACAATTCGGCCAGCCTGATAATTTAGCCGCCCCGGCTAAACCCTGCAAAACAAGTTTTAACACCTATGTTTTAATTGCTAACAGAGAGTATAACTCTTTTTTTTTTGTGTGTAAACTTATTGTCTAATAACTAGCTTTCGGTAATTTGTCGCCAGGGTCTCATATTTGCGGATTCCCAAGTGCCTTTATATGGTCTCTGAGTATTTTGAAATCCTTCAATATCTGATATAACGTATCGGTCGTTTCGTAATACCTTAATCACCTCATACGGACCCTTATATTTCGGTATTAGTTTTTGGGATGCTCCTGGTGTGCTGTCGAAATTTTTTAGCATAACATAGTCTCCTATTACATATGTGTTGGGGGGCTTATGTTTTTTGTCAAAATATGTCTTATTGTAATTTTGTGATTTGACATTGTTCTCCGCTGCATTGCTACGACACGCATTTAAATCTACTGGTTTTCGATTCGTCCATTCATGAATACACTCTTTTAAATTATCAGGGGTTTTACCCCTCTGATCCACGCCAAATAATAATTTAGACGGAGTTTTCCATGTTCTTGTGGTAGTCGTCTTCTTCCGGGATTTCCAGCTCCGTGTAGGCGACCTGCCTCTTAGGCACCTGCGTGGTGTTTCTCCTGGGGCAGTTTGGTAATAGATGACCCATTTCCCCGCAATTGAAACAGCTACCCTTTTCCCTCGCAGGTAGTCGACAATCCACCGCCCGATGACCCAATCGGTTGCAATTATAGCAACGACTGTCCGTCCTCCCTTCTGATGGCGATCCTCTGGTCATAATTGTGCCTTGCTGCTTCTTCTCGGCTATCGACCTGGAGTAGTTTCCAGGACTACTGTATAATGAAATTTTCCTCAAGGCCCTTAACATGTCTGAGGATGTTTTGAACTCACACATCCGTGCCTGGTTTCGTAAACTGTTTTCTGGGATACCGTCTATTAGATAGTCAACCAGTTCTTCTTCTGGCACGGGTACTCTGTTGGCCAACACTATCTTTTCGTGGTAGTATTGCTCGAAAGGTTCTGTGTTTTTCCATTTTCTATTCTCGAATTTCCGCTTCATGTCCAACCGGGTTTCTCTATTCCCAAACATGGCCTCCATTTTGTACAGTAGCATATCCGTGGGGAGTTCAAGATGTTCAGTTCTTGAATGAAGCCAACTCAAGGCTCTCCCTTTCAATTTTGACCCCAACAGAAGTTTAGTTGCATTATCATCCAACTCGTACGTCGTGGAGAGTATCTGCAGCTGTTTCGTCCAGGTTTGGAAATTTTGTTCTTCCCCGTTAAAATCACTAATCAGCTCCCCGATTGACCTAATGTTGGTCTTGAACGTCGTGGTAGAGCTGGCTGTTGAATTAGGCGAGTTTCTCAGAAGCTCGTTCTCCCTCTGAAGAAGTTTGATCTCTTTCTCCATCAGCTCTTTTTCCCGCCGCAACAATTCAAATTCTCTCATTGCGAGACGATCAGGGGTGGCTTCTGTTTGGGCCGGTGGCCACGATGGTGCATCCGCACGCAGCATGCTGCTGTTCAGTGGCGTGTCCTCTTCGGCATTACCCCCTTCAACGGGTATCGTTTCGGTTTCCCATGCTCTGTTCGGGAAATTCTCGTCCAGCCGCTGCACTAATTCTGCCTTGTTTCCCGTCGCAGGGAGACCATGGCGACGTAAAATTTCTTTCAACTCGTGAACAAGGAGTTCCCGCTGTGCTTTTCCCGATGATTGAGCCATTTTTTACTAAGAAATGTCACTGGACGAATCACAAATAAATGTCACAAAGTCAAAAGTCACTTAGAATCTCG
Organism: Lasioglossum morio; assembly: GCA_916610235.2. NCBI lineage: Eukaryota > Metazoa > Arthropoda > Insecta > Hymenoptera > Halictidae > Lasioglossum > Lasioglossum morio. The sequence goes on along the minus strand of CAKAJA020000869.1, from coordinate 17,226 downwards.
CTAAAATGCAAGTCACTCAAGATATCACTAAGAATGTCACTCAGAATGTAACTAAGGATGTAACTGAGAATGTCACTAAGAATTTCGCTAATAATGTCACTAAGGATGTCACTAAGAATTTTCTCGGTTGCCGGTAGCCGAACGTAAATTGTAACTAATTAATCCGAATATTTGAAACTTCAGTTCACGATCCCACTTCTGAATTTGTAAGGACGCCGAAAAAAATATAAAAAGAAGTTCCGGAATAACATAAACGTTTATTAAATCAGACTGCTTCGTTCGCGCTACATCAACAGACAACCCTGTTGCTTGTTCGTGCTGTCTTTTTATCTGTTTCCGCATCGTAGGCGGTTACCTCCGAAAACCAATCGAATATTCTTAAAATTAACGCACGCCCTCCAGAAGGCGACAAGGTGAGGGAAGCTGGATGTACCCTCGCCTTGAGCCCTCGTCTACCTAAACCCTTACTATCCGCGTTTGGTCTGCAGATGTTTTACGGTACGTCAACGGCTATTGAGACCTTTAGCTAAAAATGTGAAGTCCCTAATAAATTATCATAAAACAGAAAGTACCGCTAAATCTCAAAAATAGCCTGAAGTCACGTCCGCACCGTAATCATAAACTGCGACCCTTCCTAAAACCCAGTACCCTGCTGCAGTCCACATGGGCCACGGTCACTCGAATCCTTACACGTTATGCGTGATGCGTTATGCGTAATGCGTTATGCGTGATGTGTTATACTTTATGCGTTATGCGTTATGTGTTATACTTTATGCGTTATGCGTAATGCGTTATGCGTTATGCGTTATGCGTTATGCGTTATGCGTTATGCGTTATGCGTTATGCGTTATGCGTTATGCGTTATGCGTTATGCGTTATGCGTTATGCGTTATGCGTTATGCGTTATGCGTTATGCGTTATGCATTATGCGTTATGCGTTATGCGTTGTGCGTTATAAGTTTGCGTTATGCGTTATGCGTTATGCGTTATGCTTTATGCGTTATGCGTTATGCGTTATGCGTTATGCGTTATGCGTTATGCATTATGCGTTATGCGTTATGCGTTATGCGTTATACGTTATGAGTTATGCGTTATGCGTTATGCGTTATGCGATATGCGTCATGCATCAAGCCTTATGCGGTAACGTTATGCGTTATGCGTTTTGCGTTATACGTTATGCAATATGCGTAATGCGTTATGCGTTATGTGTTATACTTTATGCGTTATGTGTTATACTTTATGCGTTATGCGTAATGCGTTATGCGTTATGCGTTATGCGTTATGCGTTATGCGTTATGCGTTATGCGTTATGCGTTAAGCGTTATGGGTTATGCGTTATGTGTTATGCGATATGCGTTATGCGTTATGCGTTATGCGTTATGCGTTATGCGTTCTGCGTTATGCGTTATGCGTTATGCGTTATGCGTTATGCGTTATGCGTTATGCGTTATGCGTTATGCGTTATGCGTTATGCGTTATGCGTTATGCGTTTGCGTTATGCGTTATGCGTTATGCGTTATGCGTTATGCGTTATGCGTTATGCGTTATGCGTTATGCGTTGTGCGTTATAAGTTTGCGTTATGCGTTATGCGTTATGCGTTATGCGTTATGCGTTATGCGTTATGCTTTATGCGTTATGCTTTATGCGTTATGCGTGATCCGATAAGCGTTAGGCGTTATGCGTTATGCGTTAACGTTATGAGTTATGCCTTATGCGTTATGCGTTATGGGTTATGCGTTATGTGTTATGCGATATACGTTATGCGTTATGCGTTATGCGTTATGCGTTATGCGTTATACGGTATGCGTTATGCGTTATGCGTTATGCGTTATGCGTTATGCGTTATGCGTTATGCGTTATGCGTTATGCGTTATGCGTTATGCGTTATGCGTTATGCGTTATGCGTTATGCGTTATGCGTTATGCGTTATGCGTTATGCGTTATGCGTTATGCGTTATGCGTTATGCGTTATGCGTTATGCGTTATGCGTTATGCGTTATGCGTTTGCGTTATGCGTTATGCGTTATGCGTTATGCGTTATGCGTTATGCGTTATGCGTTATGCGTTATGCGTTATGCGTTGTGCGTTATAAGTTTGCGTTATGCGTTAAGCGTTATGGGTTATGCGTTATGTGTTATGCGATATGCGTTATGCGTTATGCGTTATGCGTTATGCGTTATGCGTTCGGCGTTATGCGTTATGCGTTATGCGTTATGCGTTATGCGTTATGCGTTATGCGTTATGCGTTATGCGTTATGCGTTATGCATTATGCGTTATGCATTATGCGTTATGCGTTATGCGTTGTGCGTTATAAGTTTGCGTTATGCGTTATGCGTTATGCGTTATGCTTTATGCGTTATGCGTTATGCGTTATGCGTTATGCGTTATGCGTTATGCATTATGCGTTATGCGTTATGCGTTATGCGTTATACGTTATGAGTTATGCGTTATGCGTTATGCGTTATGCGATATGCGTCATGCATCAAGCCTTATGCGGTAACGTTATGCGTTATGCGTTTTGCGTTATACGTTATGCAATATGCGTAATGCGTTATGCGTTATGTGTTATACTTTATGCGTTATGTGTTATACTTTATGCGTTATTCGTTATGCGTTATACGTTACGCGGTATGCGTTATGCGTTATGCGTTATGCGTTATGCGTTATGCGTTAAGCGTTATGGGTTATGCGTTATGTGTTATGCGATATGCGTTATGCGTTATGCGTTATGCGTTATGCGTTATGCGTTATGCGTTCTGCGTTATGCGTTATGCGTTATGCGTTATGCGTTATGCGTTATGCGTTATGCGTTATGCGTTATGCGTTATGCGTTATGCGTTATGCGTTATGCGTTATGCGTTTGCGTTATGCGTTATGCGTTATGCGTTATGCGTTATGCGTTATGCGTTATGCGTTATGCGTTATGCGTTGTGCGTTATAAGTTTGCGTTATGCGTTATGCGTTATGCGTTATGCGTTATGCGTTATGCGTTATGCGTTATGCTTTATGCGTTATGCTTTATGCGTTATGCGTGATCCGATAAGCGTTAGGCGTTCTGCGTTATGCGTTAACGTTATGAGTTAAGCCTTATGCGTTATGCGTTATGGGTTATGCGTTATGTGTTATGCGATATACGTTATGCGTTATGCGTTATGCGTTATGCGTTATGCGTTATACGGTATGCGTTATGCGTTATGCGTTATGCGTTATGCGTTATGCGTTATGCGTTATGCGTTATGCGTTATGCGTTATGCGTTATGCGTTATGCGTAATGCGTTATGCGTTATGCGTTATGCGTTATGCGTTATGCGTTATGCGTTATGCGTTATGCGTTATGCGTTATGCGTTATGCGTTATGCGTTATGCGTTATGCGTTATGCGTTATACGTTATACGTTGTACGTTATGCGTGATGCGTTATGTTTTATGCGATATGCGGTATGCGTTATGCGTTATGCGTTATGCGTGATGCGTTATGCGTAATGCGTTATGCGTTATGTGTTATACTTTATGCGTTATGAGTAATGCGTTATGCGTAATGCGTTATGCGTTATGCGTTATGCGTTATGCGTTATGCGTTATGCGTTATGCGTTATGCGTTATGCGTTATGCGTTATGCGTTATGCGTTATGCGTTATGCGTTATGCGTTATGCGTTATGCGTTATGCGTTATGCGTTATGCGTTGTGCGTTATAAGTTTGCGTTATGCGTTATGCGTTATGCGTTATGCGTTATGCGTTATGCGGTATGCGTTATGCTTTATGCGTTATGCGTTATGCGTTATGCGTTATGCTTTATGCGTTATGCTTTATGCGTTATGCGTGATCCGTTAAGCGTTAGGCGTTATGCGTTATGCGTTAACGTTATCAGTTATGCCTTATGCGTTATGCGTTATGGGTTATGCGTTATGTTTTATGCGATATACGTTATGCGTTATGCGTTATGCGTTATGCGTTATGCGTTATACGTTGTACGTTATGCGTGATGCGTTATGTTTTATGCGATATGCGTTATGCGTTATGCGTTATGCGTTATGCGTGATGCGTTATGCGTAATGCGTTATGCGTTATGTGTTATACTTTATGCGTTATGCGTTATGCGTTATGCGTTATGCGTTATGCGTTATGCGTTATGCGTTATGCGTTATGCGTTTGCGTTATGCGTTATGCGTTATGCGTTATGCGTTATGCGTTATGCGTTATGCGTTGTGCGTTATAAGTTTGCGTTATGCGTTATGCGTTATGCGTTATGCGGTATGCGTTATGCTTTATGCGTTATGCGTTATGCGTTATGCGTTATGCTTTATGCGTTATGCTTTATGCGTTATGCGTGATCCGATAAGCGTTAGGCGTTAACGTTATGAGTTATGCCTTATGCGTTATACGTTATGCGTTATGCGTTATGCGATATGCGTTATGCGTTATGCGTTATGCATTATGCTTTATGCGTTATGCGTTATGAGTTAAACGTTATGCGTTATTCGATATGCGTTATGCGTTATGCGTTATGCGTTATGCGTTATGCGTTATGCGTGATTCGTTATGCGTTAAGCATTATGCGTTTTGCTGTATTCGTTATGCGTTGTGCGTTATACGTTTGCGTTATGCGTTATGCGTTATACGGTATGCGTTATGCGTTATACGTTATGCGTTATGCGTTATGCGATATGCGTTATGCGTTATGCGTTATGCGTTATGCTTTATGCGTTATGCGTTATGCGTTATGCGTTATGCTTTATGCGTTATGCTTTATGCGTTATGCGTGATCCGTTATGCGTTAGGCGTTATGCGTTATGCGTTATCGTTATGCGTTATGCCTTATGCGTTATGCGTTATGGGTTATGCGTTATGTGTTATGCGATATACGTTATGCGTTATGCGTTATGCGTTATGCGTTATGCGTTATGCGTTATGCGTTATGCGTTATGCGTTATACGTTGTACGTTATGCTTTATGCGTTATGTTTTATGCGATATGCGTTATGCGTTATGCGTTATGCGTTATGCGTCATGCGTTATACGTTATACGTTGTACGTTATGCGTGATGCGTTATGTTTTATGCGATATGCATTATGCGTTATGCGTTATGCGTTATGCGTGATGCGTTATGCGTAATGCGTTATGCGTTATGTGTTATACTTTATGCGTTATGCGTAATGCGTTATGCGTTATGCGTTATGCGCTATGCGTTATGCGTTATGCGTTATGCGTTATGCGTTATGCGTTATGCGTTATGCGTTATGCGTTATGCGTTATGCGTTATGCGTTATGCGTTATGCGTTATGCGTTATGCGTTATGCGTTATGCGTTATGCGTTATGCGTTGTGCGTTATAAGTTTGCGTTATGCGTTATGCGTTATGCGTTATGCGTTATGCGGTATGCGTTATGCTTTATGCGTTATGCGCTATGCGTTATGCGTTATGCTTTATGCGTTATGCTTTATGCGTTATGCGTGATCCGTTATGCGTTATGCGTTATGCGCTATGCGTTATGCGTTATGCGTTATACGGTATGCGTTATGCGTTATACGTTATGCGGTATGCGTTATGCGTTATGCGTTAACGTTATGCGTTATGCCTTATGCGTTATGCGTTATGGGTTATGCGTTATGTGTTATGCGATATACGTTATGCGTTATGCGTTATGCGTTATGCGTCATGCGTTATACGTTATACGTTGTACGTTATGCGTGATGCGTTATGTTTTATGCGATATGCGTTATGCGTTATGCGTTATGCGTTATGCGTTATGCGTGATGCGTTATGCGTAATGCGTTATGCGTTATGTGTTATACTTTATGCGTTATGCGTAATGCGTTATGCGTTATGCGTTATGCGTTATGCGCTATGCGTTATGCGTTATGCGTTATGCGTTATGCGTTATGCGTTATGCGTTATGCGTTATGCGTTATGCGTTATGCGTTATGCGTTATGCGTTATGCGTTATGCGTTATGCGTTATGCGTTATGCGTTATGCGTTATGCGTTATGCGTTATGCGTTATGCGTGATGCGTTGTGCGTTATAAGTTTGCGTTATGCGTTATGCGTTATGCGTTATGCGTTATGCGGTATGCGTTATGCTTTATGCGTTATGCGTTATGCGTTATGCGTTATGCGTTATGCTTTATGCGTTATGCGTGATCCGTTAAGCGTTAGGCGTTATGCGTTATGCGTTAACATTATCAGTTATGCCTTATGCGTTATGCGTTATGGGTTATGCGTTATGTGTTATGCGATATACGTTATGCGTTATGCGTTATGCGTTATGCGTTATGCGTTATACGTTGTACGTTATGCGTTATGCGTTATGCGTTATGCGTTATGCGTTATGTTTTATGCGATATGCGTTATGCGTTATGCGTTATGCGTGATGCGTGATGCGTTATGCGTAATGCGTTATGCGTTATGTGTTATACTTTATGCGTTATGCGTAATGCGTTATGCGTTATGCGTTATGCGTTATGCGTTATGCGTTATGCGTTATGCGTTATGCGTTATGCGTTATGTGTTATGCGTTATGCGTTATGCGTTATGCGTTATGCGTTACGCGTTATGCGTTATGCGTTATGCGTTATGCGTTATGCGTTATGCGTTATGCGTTATGCGTTATGCGTTATGCGTTATGCGTTATGCGTTATGCGTTATGCGTTATGCGTTATGCGTTGTGCGTTATGCGTTGTGCGTTATAAGTTTGCGTTATGCTTTATGCGTTATGCGTTATGCTTTATGCGTTATGCGTTATGCGTTATGCGTTATGCGTTATGCGTTATGCGTTATGCGTTATGCGTTATGCGTTATGCGTTATGCATTATGCGTTATGCGTTATGCGTTATACGTTATGAGTTATGCGTTATGCGTTATGCGATATGCGTCATGCATCAAGCCTTATGCGGTAACGTTATGCGTTATGCGTTTTGCGTTATACGTTATGCAATATGCGTAATGCGTTATGCGTTATGTGTTATACTTTATGCGTTATGCGTTATGTGTTATACTTTATGCGTTATGCGTAATGCGTTATGCGTTATGCGTTATGCGTTATGCGTTATGCGTTATGCGTTATGCGTTATGCGTTATGCGTTATGCATTATGCGTTATGCGTTATGCGTTATACGTTATGAGTTATGCGTTATGCGTTATGCGATATGCGTCATGCATCAAGCCTTATGCGGTAACGTTATGCGTTTTGCGTTTTGCGTTATACGTTATGCAATATGCGTAATGCGTTATGCGTTATGTGTTATACTTTATGCGTTATGCGTTATGTGTTATACTTTATGCGTTATGCGTTATGCGTTATACGTTATGCGTTATGCGTTATGCGTGATCCGTTATGTGTTAGGCGATATACGTTTTGCGGTATTCGTTATGCGTTATGCGTTATGCGTTATCCGTTGTTCGTTATGCGTTATGCATTATGCTTTATGCGTTATGCGTTATGAGTTACACGTTATGCGTTATTCGATATGCGTTATGCGTTATGCGTTATGCGTTATGCGTTATGCGTGATCCGTTATGCGTTAAGCATTATGCGTTTTGCTGTATTCGTTATGCGTTGTGCGTTATACGTTTGCGTTATGCGTCATGCGTTATGCGTTATGCGTTATACGGTATGCGTTATGCGTTATACGTTATGCGGTATGCGTTATGCTTTATGCGTTATGCGTGATCCGTTATGCGTTAAGCATTATGCGTTTTGCTGTATTCGTTATGCGTTGTGCGTTATACGTTTGCGTTATGCGTTATGCGTTATGCGTTATACGGTATGCGTTATGCGTTATACGTTATGCGTTATGCGTTAAGCGATATGCGTTATGCGTTATGCGGTATGCGGTATGCGTTATGCTTTATGCGTTATGCGTTATGCGTTATGCGTGATCCGTTATGCGTTAGGCGTTATGCGTTATGCGTTAACGTTATGCGTTATGCCTTATGCGTTATGCGTTATGGGTTATGCGTTATGTGTTATGCGATATACGTTATGCGTTATGCGTTATGCGTTATGCGTTATGCGTTATACGTTATACGTTGTACGTTATGCGTGATGCGTTATGTTTTATGCGATATGCGTTATGCGTTATGCGTTATGCGTTATGCGTGATGCGTTATGCGTAATGCGTTATGCGTAATGTGTTATACTTTATGCGTTATGCGTAATGCGTTATGCGTTATGCGTTATGCGTTATGCGTTATGCGTTATGCGTTATGCGTTATGCGTTATGCGTTATGCGTTATGCGTTATGTGTTATGCGTTATGCGTTATGCGTTATGCGTTATGCGTAATGCGTTATGCGTTATGCGTTATGCGTTATGCGTTATGCGTTATGCGTTATGCGTTATGCGTTATGCGTTATGCGTTATGCGTTATGCGTTATGCGGTATGCGTTATGCTTTATGCGTTATGCGTTATGCGTTATGCGTTATGCTTTATGCGTTATGTGTTATGCGTTATGCGTTATGCGTTATGCGTTATGCGTTATGCGTTATGCGTTTTGCGTTATGCGTTATGCGTTATGCGTTATGCGTTATGCGTTATGCGTTATGCGTTATGCGTTATGCGTTATGCGTTATGCGTTATGCGTTATGCGTTATGCGTTATGCGTTATGCGTTATGCGTTATGCGTTGTGCGTTATGCGTTATGCGTTATGCGTTATGCGTTATGCGTTATGCGTTATGCATTATGCGTTATGCGTTATGCGTTATACGTTATGAGTTATGCGTTATGCGTTATGCGATATGCGTCATGCATCAAGCCTTATGCGGTAACGTTATGCGTTATGCGTTTTGCGTTATACGTTATGCAATATGCGTAATGCGTTATGCGTTATGTGTTATACTTTATGCGTTATGCGTTATGTGTTATACTTTATGCGTTATGCGTAATGCGTTATGCGTTATGCGTTATGCGTTATGCGTTATGCGTTATGCGTTTTGCTTTATGCGTTATGCGTTATGCGTTATACGTTATGAGTTATGCGTTATGCGTTATGCGATATGCGTCATGCATCAAGCCTTATGCGGTAACGTTATGCGTTATGCGTTTTGCGTTATACGTTATGCAATATGCGTAATGCGTTATGCGTTATGTGTTATACTTTATGCGTTATGCGTTATGTGTTATACTTTATGCGTTATGCGTAATGCGTTATGCGTTATGCGTTATGCGTTATGCGTTATGCGTTTTGCTTTATGCGTTATGCGTTATGCGTTATGCGTTATGCGTTATGCGTTATGCGTTATGCGTTATGCGTTATGCGTTATGCGTTATGCGTTATGCATTTTGCATTATGCGCCATGCGTTATGCGTTATGCGTTATGCGTTATGCATTATGCGTTGTGCGTTATACGTTTGCGTTGTGCGTTATGCGTTATGCGTAATGCGTTATGCGTTATGCGTTATGCGTTATGCGTTATGCTTTATGCGTTATGCGTTATGCGTTATGCGTTATGCGTTATGCGTTATGCATTATGCGTTGTGCGTTATGCGTGATCCGTTAGGCGTTATGTCTTATGCGTTATGGGTTATGCGTTATACGTTATGCGTTATGCGTTATGCGTTATGCGTTATGCTTTATGCGTTATGCGTTATGCGTTATGCGTTATGCTTTATGCTTTATGCGTTATGCATTATGCGTTGTGCGTTATGCGTGATCCGTTAGGCGTTATGTCTTATGCGTTATAGGTTATGCGTTATACGTTATGCGTTATGCGTTATGCGTTATGCGTTATGCATTATGCGTTGTGCGTTATACGTTTGCGTTGTGCGTTATGCGTTATGCGTAATGCGTTATGCGTTATGCGTTATGCGTTATGCGTTATGCGTTATGCGTTATGCGTTATGCGTTATGCGTTATGCGTTATGCGTTATGCATTATGCGTTGTGCGTTATGCGTGATCCGTTAGGCGTTATGTCTTATGCGTTATGGGTTATGCGTTATACGTTATGCGTTATGCGTTATGCGTTATGCGTTATGCTTTATGCGTTATGCGTTATGCGTTATGCGTTATGCTTTATGCTTTATGCGTTATGCATTATGCGTTGTGCGTTATGCGTGATCCGTTAGGCGTTATGTCTTATGCGTTATAGGTTATGCGTTATACGTTATGCGTTATGCGTTATGCGTTATGCGTTATGCGTTATGCGTTATGCGTTATGCTTTATGCGTTATGCGTTATGCGTGATCCGTTATGTGTTAGGCGATATACGTTTTGCGGTATTCGTTATGCGTTATGCGTTATGCGTTATCCGTTGTTCGTTATGCGTTATGCATTATGCTTTATGCGTTATGCGTTATGAGTTACACGTTATGCGTTATTCGATATGCGTTATGCGTTATGCGTTATGCGTTATGTTCAATAAGCGTAGAAGGTTTTCGTGGAAGGGAGCAATGTTCAATAAAGCACAGAAGGATGGTAGATTAGCGTGTTACCAGTTTGTCCACTTTATTAAAATTTCCTTAATTGTCACACACAAAACCCAAATTAACTTTTAGTCAAAAAGAAACCCGACACCACTTATAACTATTAACGTAAGCGAGAAAACAGTAGTATAACAAGTTTAAAGGAACTGGCACAAGAAGCGCAAGGGCCTGAATCCTTTTCATAAGAACAGTAACTTTCTTAGAAGGCGTTGAAGCGTAACTGCCGTTTGGCAAGCAATTAGCATTGACGATCCTGTTCGAAAGGTGGGGGGAGAGGCGACGAGGGACCTCTGTTTGTCTAGATTCCTTATTATGATTTTGGCAAGCCCGTCGCCTCTCTCCCCCCGTCCTACCTTGTCACACGTGTCGCCAAGGCGCTCGCGTGATCCGAAACATCCCGCCCGCCTTTGTTGATCGGCACAACGAATCAACAAAGATCGAAGTGGGTGCAGATGACCTGTCAACGTTCGTCGGTAGCGCTACTGGTAGGGAAGGGGCAGATTTTGGCGATAGGCCGGGTTAGAACGGATGTTGCCGTACGCACGGTTACAACGCGAACTAGTCCGTCCGATCCGGCATGAACCTGTTCAATTCTCCCTAACGGCCATCGTGTGGGTGGTGTAGCTTCACTCAGTATGAGGCACAAGTCACCAGGCTTCAGGTTCAGTTTTTCCTTGGTCCACTTCGTCCTTTGTTGCAAGGTTTGGAGGTACTCGAAGGACCAGCGATCCCAGAAATGATCTCGTTGCTGTTGGATCATTTGCCAACGATCGAGCCTGGCGGACTGGACATCCGAAAGTGATGGCTCCGGGATAGCCGTTAAGGGGGCCCCTATGAGAAAGTGGGCTGGGGTCAAGGCGGAGAGGTCGGTAGCTTCGTCCGTTAAAGGCGTTAGTGGTCGAGAATTTAAACAAGCCTCGACTTGCGTTAACAAGGTGGACATCTCCTCAAAGGTGAGGAGGGTCTCACCGATTACGCGACGTAGGTGGAACTTCACCGACTTGACCGCAGCCTCCCAGATACCTCCGAAATGAGGTGCAGCAGGAGGGTTAAACACCCAGCGTGTGCCGGCTTCAGCTAGAGCTTGTCGAGTTTTACGCATTTCCTCATTGGCTGCATTGAGCATTCGCCTCAATTCGTTATCGGCACCCACGAAGGTCGTGCCGCAGTCGCTACGGAGGGACGCACAGAGGCCGCGACGCGAAACGAAACGCCGATAGGCAGCGAGGAAGGCTTCGGACGAGTAGTCGCAAACTAGCTCGAGATGTACGGCACGAGTTGCTAAGCATACGAATAAGGCAATATAGGACTTTCGTGTCCGTGTACCACGTCCCGGGGAAAACTTAGTATTAAAGGGTCCCGCATAATCGACGCCAGAATTATAGAATGGGCGAGTAGGTGTAACGCGGGTCGAAGGCAAATCGCTCATTTGTTGAACCGCGGCTTTCGTGCGCCATCTCCAGCATTTGACGCAATTGTATATGTGTTTTCGCACTGCTTGGCGGCCGCGAGGAATCCAATACATACGTCGCAAATTGTACAAAGTTAACTGTGTTCCTCCATGTAACAGTCTCTCGTGGAAGTAAACTATAAGAAGTGCGGTCACCGTACTTTTTTCAGGCATAATAATCGGGTGTTTTTCGTCGTAATCCAGGAGAGAGTGTTTCAAACGCCCGCCAACACGCAGAATTCCCCGCTCGTCCAGGAATGGACTTAGTCGCACGAGGGGTCCCCGGAGAGGGGGGCGCGATGCTTGTAGGCAAGAGATCTCGGTAGAGAAAAAACGACGCTGTTCGCACCGAACTATTGTGAGTCGAGCGTTTTCGAGTTCATTGCTCCATAAGAAGGTGTCTTTAATTTTCGAAGTCTTTCGCGCGCAGTTAGTGAAGCGCAAGCACCAAGCAACGGACCGAAGTAGGCGCGTGAAGGACGAGTACCGGGCTAATAGTTCCGTAATTCGAGAGGACGTTTCGGCAGTGACAGTAGTATTGTGTACCGTTTTCTCCGCGCGTTTTTCTTCTTCCGTGTCCATACCTGTCGTATAATAATCTTTGAATTCTCTCGTAGAGGTGGCGAGGAAGGAAGGCCCCTGCCACCAGAGTGAATTCGTAGCAAGTGCATCTCCGCTTAAACCCCGAGAAGCGGGATCGGCGGGGTTATCTTTCGAGCGAATATGGTGCCAAGCATCCGGAGAATAGAGGTTTTGTATTTCGGCAACTCTATTGGCAACAAAGGTTTTCCATTTGGATGGTCGACCCTGTAACCAACTAAGAACGATTGTCGAATCTGACCAAAGATATATCTTAGCATCGTGCAACTGTAAACTGTAAAACATTAAGAACGCGTTTAACGAGTCGAGACAGCAGTACAGCGGCACACAATTCAAGTCGCGGAAGAGATACCTGTTGGAGGGGGGCCACCTTGGTTTTTGCCATGACTAATCGGACGAGAGGCTTCGCGGCGGTCTCGAATGATCGAATGTAAACAACCCCGGCATATGCTTTCTCCGAGGCATCAGCGAAACCGTGTATCTCGAGCACGTGTTTACTGTTTATCCCCACCCAGCGAGGCATTCTGACAGCCGAAATACAAGCAAGACTGTGCGAGTGGGTCGCCCAGTATTTAGTCTGCGCGGGTGGCAGCGGGTCATCCCAATCAAGTTTTAAAAGCCAGAGTGTTTGTAGGAATATTTTGGCCGTAACAGTAACCGGGGCCAAAAAACCTAGCGGATCGTAGACAGAAGCCATCTCCTTCAACACTTGTCGTTTGGTTATCGTGATCTGAGGGTCGCGAGGTTTTAACTCGAAGAGAAAGAAATCTCCCGCGGGCTGCCACCGTACTCCCAGTAGAGAAAAAATGGTTTCGGCTGATCTGTCACCCGGGGGAGCAACTTGCTCGGCCGACAGATGGTCAAGCAACTTTGGATCATTGGAAGTCCACTTCCTCAGTGTGAAGCCGCCCGCCTTGAGAGCGCCAATCAACTGCTTTTGGACTTCGAGGGCTTCTTCAATCGTCGAGGCCCCGGAAAGTACATCGTCCATGTAAACCTCAGATCTCAAGCATTCAGCAGCTAACGGATAGCGGCTCTCCTCGTCGATACTGAGCTGACGTATGGTACGCATAGCAAGGTAAGGCGCGCAAGAAAGACCGTAAGTGACCGTACGTAACCGATACTCGTTTACCTCACCATCAGAGTCGCGTCGCCACAATATACGTTGTGAGTCGAGATCCTCGTCAGCAAGCCAGATTTGCCGATACATCTTCTCCATGTCGGCCGCGAATACGATGGTATGACACCGCCAACGTAGTAATAAATCCGGAATCTCGGGCAAAAGGTTGGGTCCCGCGTGCAATAGTTCATTTAAAGAGATTCCAGTCGTGGTTTTACTAGATCCATTGAAAACGACGCGTAGTTTAGTCGTCGTACTAGACTCTCGCCAAACGCCGTGATGCGGCAGATAGTAAATTTTTGTATTTTCTCTTTTCACAGTAGCGAGTTCCATGTGATTTAGAGCAAGATACTCTTCTAGGAAAGCGTGGTACCGTTCGGCAAATTCCTTTGAAGTAGAGAAGCGTTTTTCTAGTTTCGAAAGCATTGTCGAAGCAGTTTTGTGCGAATCACCGAGCAGCGAGAGATCTCTCTTGAAAGGGAGTCGTACGATGTATCGGCCAGTAGGGTCACGCGTGTGTGTACGAACGAAACTTTTCTCGCAATCGTCCTCGTCCGCGGTCAGCTCAGTAGAGGAGGGAGGGGAAGTTACCTCCTCCAACGACCAAAATCTTTGTAGCAAAGTGCTGATATCATCGTCGACCGAGCAATGTAGTATTATGCGACGAGAGTGTGAAGGAGAGTTTTTAACTTCTCCCGGCGGACCAGTGACAATCCACCCAAGTGTCGTGGCTTGAGCGACGGGGGACCCCGCCGCGCCCTGACGCAGACCTTCGCGAATAATCAGTGCGTAAACATCGGCTCCAAGTAAAAGCTCGATGGGTTGTCGAGAAGCGAAGTCAGGGTCAGCAAGTTCTAAGTTAGCAAGATGAGACCATGTGGTCGGACCGGCGGTTGTAGGTGGCTCGTAGTTTGACAATCGCGGAAGGATGACAGCGTCTACGGAGTAAGACGTCGTAGGATCTAATCGCGATGACACGGTCAAATTCACCCTTCCTCGAGGTCGGCTTCGCATAGAGTCGACCCCCTCCAGCGGTACGTTAAAGGGTTTGCGAGGTAATTTAAGGCGTTGCACGATGCTTTCTCCAATCAGAGAGACTTCGGAGCACGGGTCGATTAGAGCGCGAACGAAAATTCTTTCTCCCGGGCAAACATCGACTCCCACGATTGCAGTAGCTAGAATCAAAGTTTGGCTCATCCGCGTACAATTAACAGTTTTAACGACAGGCTTGGACACGGAGGAGGCAGCATCGAATTTCTCTACCGAGTGGGTAGTTTCCTGAGGAATATGTAATGAGGTATGATGCTTACCTAAGCACGTTTGGCAACGTTTACTGGACTTGCAATCGCGGACATGGTGGTTCGACAGACAATTGAAACAAATGTTTTTTTCAGTTACCAAAGTCCTCCTCTCCGGGGGCGCAAGGCTCTTAAATCTAGGGCAGAAAAGAATGAAATGTTCCTGCTGGCACAGGCGGCACTTCGACGTTCCGGTTGAACCCGTGACGGCGTGCACCTTCGGTCGGCGTGATGTCCCGCGAGGAGCAGCAGCTGGAGTGGGGGTCCTCCTCTCAGTAGATGGAGTGGGGGGCCTTCTGTCTTCAGATGGAGCCGCGAGGTGCGATGAAGCAGAGGTGGTGAGCAGGTTGCAAGAAGGCAACGAGGATACAGTCAAGGACCGCAGCCGTGCCCTCAGAAAGTCGGATAATTGGGAAAAAGTCGGCAGTTCCTCTTTTCCTTCCAGCGTTGTTTCCCAGCTCAATCGAGTCTCGCCATCCAAACGTTGCACGGTGATATAGTTGAGCCAATCGCTCCAATGCTCGACGGGACGTTTTAGAGCCGCTAACGCCTCAACGGCGTTCTGTGTTCCGTGAAGTAAAGTCTTTAGTTCAGAAGCACATTCCGTCTTCATGCAAGGTAGAGACAAGAGAGCGCCAAGTTGCGCATTGACCAGCACGGAAACATTGTCGTATTCCTTCTCGAGAAGTTTCCACGCTCTCGAAAAGTCTTCGTTGGTGATTGGAATATGTCTCAACCGGTCTGCAGCTTCACCCGTAACGCTTGTCTTGAGGTAATGCAGGCGTTCGACATCGGTGAGGTGTTTGTTGTCAATCACCATCGAGCGAAAGAGATCCCGGAAACTGGTCCACTTAGTAAAATTGCCGTCGAATGGTGTGAGGACAATTTTTGGCATCGCCGGCCGTTTGGGTTGTTGCTGGTCAGTAACGGTTCCCGGTTGGACAGTAGTTGTTCCCAGAAACTTCTTTAAACCCGCCTTTTCCGAAAGGTAGGCTTCTTCCGTCTCATCGTATAGATTATTGGCGAAATACCGGCATTTACTCGTGACCTCGTCTAGTTTAGAGCGCAGCGTATCGTCGTTGGAGGTAAATTCGAGCCAGTAGGTCTCCAACAACTCGAGTCTAGCTTCAACGGTATACCGATTAATGTTGTCGGCTCCCTTTTTCTTCAAATTCTCGATCATACGAGAGATTCGAATCGCTAACGTCTCCTGTTTTTTGAGAAGAGCCTCCATGTTCAAACGTAACCGTTGGGCAAAGTCAAAGGCACGAATGTTTTGGTAAGACAGGTTGAACAACACTCACCGAGCTAGCAACCGTTAATTTGAATTCGAGCACTTCCACGACACGTTTTTCGAAGTTTCGCACAAAAATCCGGCTCGAAGGACCACTAATTTATGTTCAATAAGCGTAGAAGGTTTTCGTGGAAGGGAGCAATGTTCAATAAAGCACAGAAGGATGGTAGATTAGCGTGTTACCAGTTTGTCCACTTTATTAAAATTTCCTTAATTGTCACACACAAAACCCAAATTAACTTTTAGTCAAAAAGAAACCCGACACCACTTATAACTATTAACGTAAGCGAGAAAACAGTAGTATAACAAGTTTAAAGGAACTGGCACAAGAAGCGCAAGGGCCTGAATCCTTTTCATAAGAACAGTAACTTTCTTAGAAGGCGTTGAAGCGTAACTGCCGTTTGGCAAGCAATTAGCAGTGACGATCCTGTTCGAAAGGTGGGGGGAGAGGCGACGAGGGACCTCTGTTTGTCTAGATTCCTTATTATGATTTTGGCAAGCCCGTCGCCTCTCTCCCCCCGTCCTACCTTGTCACACGTGTCGCCAAGGCGCTCGCGTGATCCGAAACACGTTATGCGTTATCCGTTATGCGTTAAGCATTATGCGTTTTGCTGTATTCGTTATGCGTTGTGCGTTATACGTTTGCGTTATGCGTTATGCGTTATGCGTTATACGGTATGCGTTATGCGTTATACGTTATGCGTTATGCGTTATGCGATATGCGTTATGCGTTATGCGTTATGCGTTATGCGTTATGCGTTATGCGTTATGCGTTATGCGTTATGCGTTATGCGTTATGCTTTATGCTTTATGCTTTATGCGTTATGCGTGATCCGTTATGCGTTAGGCGTTATGCGTTATGCGTTAACGTTATGCGTTATGCCTTATGCGTTATGCGTTATGGGTTATGCGTTATGTGTTATGCGATATACGTTATGCGTTATGCGTTATGCGTTATGCGTTATGCGTTATGCGTTATGCTTTATGCGTTATGCGTTATGCGTTATGCGTTATGCTTTATGCGTTATGCTTTATGCGTTAT
>CAKAJA020000868.1:0-20917 GCA_916610235.2 Lasioglossum morio | reverse complement strand
CCTACCCATTCTTCGACGGTCCCACCGATAGCTCTTTTACCGAAAGCGACCTGGAGGCGCCACCAGAACCGAAAAAAGGGATCAGTATTTCTTCAGACACCCTCACCACAGAGGATGATCACTATGTTCATTTTGTACCAGCCGACTGCAACCTAATAACCCCCGTGGATAAACTGCTATTAGATACGGGAGTAATAAATAAGCAGGAAATTTTAGCTAAACGACCAAAAAAGGGACAGATTGTAATTTCAAACAACGGGTTATTCAAGACTTTCGGCATAGTAATTTCTGATAACTTCCATGATAAACCGAAGAGAATAGACGTGGTTAATGGTTTGAAAACTCTTCAATCCGTTTTAGAGAAAGATGGAAGCAAATCTTTTCGAATATCCGCTACCGGAGATCATCATAAATTATCACCTAATGAACTTCTCAAAACATTGAAGGAGGTCTTCATAGATTCAGTTTATCAAATTACAATATGTAACTGCGTTATTACTACACCTTCCATAGAAGATAGGCAGGAGATCATACACGAAGCGCACGATAGCCTAATAGGAGGACACAAGGGAGTCACAAAGACATACAATCGTGTCCGATCTAGATTCCATTGGCCACAAATGCGCAATGAAATTCAGGAGTATATTCGCAAATGCAAGAGTTGTCAAGAACAGAAATTAGTCAGAACGAAAACCCGTCAACCTATGCTAATTACTGACACGCCGCTAGACGCATTTGATAAGATTTCCTTAGATACCGTAGGGCCATTGCCTATTACACCAGGAGGGAATCGTTACATTCTCACCATGCAGGATAATTTGACTAAGTATTGTATAGCGGTAGCGATACCGAATATACGGGCCGCTACCATTGCAGATGCCTTTGCGCGACATTTCATTGCAATATATGGGACGCCACGAGCAATACTTACGGATAAGGGAACCAGCTTCATTGGTACTGTGGTGGCGATAGCACCACGTACGCCAATGCGTATATTTCTTCTAAGAATTTCTCTTTTCTTTCCAACTCTGTTACGCTATTGTTCTCTGTTTCCTGACTGCTGGTCGCACATTTGGTGACCAGCCCTTCACTAAATTCCAACGCATCCTTGAGAACGTCCCAGAGTTCTGGTTTTCGTTAGTCTCGGTCCTTCGCCTACCTCTCAGCTTTCTCTGTTTATGATTCTTTTCCGCTGTCCCTATCACTATCGCTGTTTTCTCAAGTTTTCCTTTTCTGTTCTCTTTTCTTTTTCTCTCCCATCGTTTTGCCTTTTCTAACCCTGATGCGTTTGGGAAATGCAACGAGCGCAGACAGTCTATCGTAAGCCTCCGAGACTACAACATCAACGCTGCACTGATATTCGCACTACCGATTTTATTAATAAACGAAGTGAGGACAACTTTTATGGTTTTATACGGCCCTATCCACTTCATTGGTGACCCCGACGTGATCGGTTTGTGCGGTTTACACATTTTAGTGTCAGTGTGTTTAATAATAATAATAACTTTAGACTTTGGTGGCATAAGTGTACATAATAACATTTAAGCGAAATTTAAGTGACTTAGTATTTCTTTTTCATAGACCCATTTGTGTGTGTAACGCTTCGTTTTATAATAAACACAGTTTAGTGACTTTGTATCGAAATAAACTATAATTATGGAAACGCCCGTTCCATCTACATCGGGATCCGCTTATGTTTTGCCAGAGATAGCGAAAGTGGGTGTGAGAATACCCGAGTTTTGTCCGAGCGATCCGGAGATGTGGTTCTCGATGGTCGAGAGAAGTTTTGAGGCGTCCGGAATAACCACTGAAGCTACAAAATTCGGTTATGTTTTGGGGGCACTGACCCCTCAGTACGCTGCGGAAGTGAGAGACATCATCGTCAACCCTCCCGCAGCGACTCCTTTTTCAAAATTAAAGGAGGAATTGATTCGTCGGATCGGCGCGACACAAGACCAAAAGACGAGACGGCTGCTAGAACGTGAAGAGATCGGGGATCGCAAGCCGTCGCAATTCTTGCGACACCTGCGAGGGTTGGCAGGTACGACCGTGCCGGATTCCGTACTACGCACACTGTGGATTGGTCGGTTGCCTACCAATATGCAGGTAATATTGGCTACACAAAAGGACACTGAACTGAACAAGGTCGCCGAGTTGGCGGACGCCATAGCGGACACGACGACACCACGAGCGCATATTTGCGATACAGGCCACCCAGCTCCCTTGCCTCACGGTGCGGTAACACCGATTAATCCGGAAGTGGAGGCATTATTGAACGTAAGGATGGCACAGATGACGTTGTCCTTAAGCCGAGAGATTTCGGAGCTGAAGAGACTGATTTATCAGGACAGTGGACGACGAAGCAGACCTTTCTACCGCCGTCGGTCAAGTTCCCGGAACCGTTCGTCATCGGGTCCACGCGATCAAGAGAGTCGGGAGCACAACGACTACGAGGCCCCTCCTGATTACAACGGAAAATGTTGGTACCATTGGCGTTACGGAAGAAAGGCACATAAATGTGTGTCGCCATGCAACTTCAACGGTTCTGCCGCGGGAAACGACCAGGGAAGTCGTTGATGGGGGCCAGCGACCCTGTTCCCCCATCCCGCCGTCTATTTGTTACCGATTATCATACCAAGGTACAGTTTTTAATAGACACGGGCGCCGACCTTTGCGTGTATCCGCGTAAACTAATGCACGGCCCGCGGGAAAGGTCGAGCTACGAACTGACGGCGGCAAACGGAAGCATTATTTACACCTACGGCACCGTAACATTAAACTTACGTTTGGGTCTCCGGCGCGATCTTATTTGGCGATTCGTTGTGGCGGACGTGTCGAAACCAATAATCGGGGTCGACTTCCTCAGTTATTTCGATTTGCTGGTCGACATACGTAACCGCTGCCTGGTTGACAGAACAACGTCGGTTAAGGTTCGGGGAAAATATTCTGATGAGGAGATATCTTCAATAAAGACCGTTTTCGGAAATACGGCATATCATGAGCTTTTGGCTACAATGCCAGAGCTCACCCGGCCCCGCGGAGCGCCGTGCGAGACGAAACACCATACCGTACATTACATAAAAACCATCCCTGGACCACCCGTATCCTGCAAGCCACGGCGGCTCGCCCCGGACCGGCTCAGGGCAGCTAAGGAAGAATTCCAATTAATGATGCATATGGGTATTGCGCGACCGTCGAAGAGCTCATGGTCATCGCCGCTCCACATGGTGCTGAAGAAGGATGGCGAGGCTTGGAGACCCTGTGGAGATTACCGAGCATTAAATGCACGCTCAATACCGGATCGTTACCCCGTGCGTCACATAGAGGATTTCGCACAGCAATTAACCGGTAAACAAATATTTTCCATCATAGACCTGGTTCGCGCTTATAATCAGATTCCCGTCGCTCCCGAAGATATAGAAAAAACCGCAATAGCTACTCCGTTTGGACTGTTCGAATTTCCTTTTATGTCATTTGGCTTACGTAACGCAGCGCAAACTTTTCAACGGTTTATAGATGAGGTTTTACGCGAATTCAATTTTTGCTATGCGTACATAGACGATATTTTAGTAGCGTCAGAGTCTCCGGCCGAGCACCACCATCATTTGAAACTTCTGTTTAGTAAACTAGAGGAATACGGCATAATCATTAACCCCAATAAATGCACGTTCGGAAGAGGAGAGGTAAATTTTTTAGGTTACCGCGTAAATAGCCAAGGCACACAACCTTTACCTGATAAAGTAGAGGCAATTACAAATTACCCGTTACCGAAAACTGCAAAAGACCTACGACAGTTTCTAGGCATGCTAAATTTTTATCGTCGGTTCATTTCTAACGCCGCTACCAGCCAAGCACCCTTAAACGACCTGTTAGTGGGCAACGTAAAAGGCAAGGCCCCACTGACCTGGACACCTGAGGCTCAACAGGCCTTTATTGACTGCAAGGATGCCCTGGCAGGTGCGACCCTTCTTGCACACCCTGTGGTCAATGCCACTCTAGCCATTACCTGCGACGCCTCTGATTTTACCGTGGGAGCTGTGTTACAACAGCACGTTAACAATACATGGCAACCACTTGCATTTTTCTCTAAGAAATTAGGAACCGCCGAGCAAAAATATTCTGCATACGACCGTGAATTATTATCAATATATTTGGCAATCAAGCATTTCAGACATATGGTGGAAGGTAGACATTTCAGTATTTTCACAGATCATAAACCTATAACTTTTGCATTCGGACAAAAACTAGACAAATTTTCCCCGCGTCAATTCCGTTACTTAGACTACATTGCACAATTTACAACCGATATTATTCATATTTCCGGAAAAGAAAACGTGGTGGCTGACGCGTTGTCTAGAATCAACGCAGTGTCTTCTGTCATTAACTTTCAGGCATTAGCAGAATCGCAAGCCCACGACCAAGAATTAAAACAATTAATAAATAGTACGTCAGGGTTGCGCTTGCGTAAAATATCATTGACTGGTTCACCTGCCGAATTGTACTGCGATACATCTTTAGAAAATATAAGGCCATTTATTACTCTCCCTTTCCGACGTGCAGTTTTTGACCAATTACATGGTTTGTCACACCCGGGCATTAACGCGACGGTAAAACTCATAACAAAGCGTTATGTTTGGCCGTCGATTAAAAGCGATATTCGTAACTGGGCGCGTTGTTGTATACCGTGCCAGAAATCTAAAATATCAAAACACGTAAATTCACCCATTTCTACTTTTGTCAAACCCTCCGCCCGCTTTGAACACATTCACGTGGATATAATAATATTACCCGTGTCCGAAGGATACCGATACTGCCTGACCTGCGTCGACAGGTACACCCGATGGCCGGAGGCGTTTCCGATGATCGATCAGGAGGCCCAGACGGTAGCTCGGACCTTTTATGACGGTTGGGTATCGCGTTTTGGGACTCCTTCGCGTATTACTACTGATCAGGGCCGACAATTTGAGTCCAAATTATTTAATGCCCTTAATAACCTGATTGGTTCTAAGCACCTGCGTACTGCGGCGTACCACCCGGCAGCGAATGGGATGGTAGAACGTTTCCATCGACAGCTCAAAGCTGCAATTAAGTGTCACCAATCCGAAAAATGGACCGAAATATTACCGACTGTTTTATTGGGTATTCGTTCGGCATGGAAGGACGACCTCAGTACAACGTCGGCCGAGTTAGTTTATGGCGAACCCTTGAAATTACCTGGAGAGTTTTTATCTACAGGCTCAGCCGAAAATACAGAGGATGTTTCTAATTTCGTTTCTAGATTACGTAATCATTTTGCAAAATTAAATCCAGTTAACGGATCACGACATTCACTAAAAAAATCGTTCATTTTCAAAGATTTACATAAAACATCCCACGTTTTTATTCGTACAGATGCAACTAAAACGATTTTACAACCTCCATATAAAGGTCCGTACGCCGTAGTTCATCGAGATGACAAAAATTATGTTATAAATGTTAAAGGAAAAAATGTAACCATATCTATTGATAGATTAAAGCCCGCGTATATGTTAGCGGAAGGCGAGGTTAACCCTACATCGGTACATGATGTACCCAGTACTATTACAAATACGCCAACGCATACGCCAGATTTACAAGCGCGTGTCACACGTTCTGGTAGACGTGTACGTTTTCCCGACCGGTTTCAAGCCACTCGGTAGGGTGTATGTGTGTGGGTACACATTTATTTTTCTTGCTATCTGTTTTATTTGCAACGTTTTTCGAGTTTACCACGGTTATGTGTAAAACTTAGACATAGTATTACATTCAGAGTCTCATATTATGTATCATATATGTGTTTATTAGTTTTTATTACTCAGTTCCTCACAATATGAATGTTCGTGTAACATGTTTTGTGTGTTTTTTATTTTTGTTTCCTGGTGTGATATGTTTGCATGTATTTGCGTTTAATATGTTTTATGTATTTAACCGGTTATGCGCGTATACATGTGTATTGTATTTATTTATGGTTATACTGTATTGTGCGTTATATATTTCATGTCATTTTGCATTGTATTCGACAATTATGGTATTCAGTGTAGTTTGCGTTATTAGCTGTATCGTAATTATTTCAATTACTGGTAGGGGGGTACTGTGGTGGCGATAGCACCACGTACGCCAATGCGTATATTTCTTCTAAGAATTTCTCTTTCCTTTCCAACTCTGTTACGCTATTGTTCTCTGTTTCCTGACTGCTGGTCGCACATTTGGTGACCAGCCCTTCACTAAATTCCAACGCATCCTTGAGAACGTCGTCAGAGTTCTGGTTTTCGTTAGTCTCGGTCCTTCGCCTACCTCTCAGCTTTCTCTGTTTATGATTCTTTTCCGCTGTCCCTATCACTATCGCTGTTTTCTCAAGTTTTCCTTTTCTGTTCTCTTTTCTTTTTCTCTCCCATCGTTTTGCCTTTTCTAACCCTGATGCGTTTGGGAAATGCAACGAGCGCAGACAGTCTATCGTAAGCCTCCGAGACTACAACATCAACGCTGCACTGATATTCGCACTACCGATTTTATTAATAAACGAAGTGAGGACAACTTTTATGGTTTTATACGGCCCTATCCACTTCAGTACTCTTATGACAAATCTAGCAAACATATTTAAAATTAAACAAATTACTACGTCCGGGTACCGACCGCAAACTAATGGATCATTGGAGCGAAGCCATATTGTCCTTGCAGAGTATCTCAAACATTATATGGAGAATTACGAAGATTGGGATTTATTAATTCCTTTTGCAATGTTTTCTTATAATACGTCAGTTCATGAAGCTACCAACTTCACACCATATGAACTGGTCTTTGGCAAACAAGCTCGAGAACCAACTTCATTTCCAACGGGTAAAGATTTGAAGACGTATGGAGATTATCTATCAGAACTGATAACGAACGTAGTCCAAATCCGCAATTTAGCAGCAGATAATTTGAATAAAGCAAAGATGCGTTCGAAGGGTTATTACGACTCCCGAACAAAATCCGTCACATTCAATGTGGGCGAATTTGTTTACGTTCTTCTAGAACCCCGTGCTAGTAAATTTGACCCCCATTATGTCGGGCCGTATAAGATAATAGACGTGACAGATTTGAATAACGTAGTATTACAGACTCATAATAAAATAATCACTAAGCATCAGGATAAATTAAAACATGCTTATTTTACACAGAGACGAAGATGAACATACTACTCTTTTGTCTGCTCTTGATGCCGCTGACGACGAGCCAACTTCAAAGGGAGAGTAATTCGACAATAGAGCAAGTACAAGGAGAGGTCGGGTTATTCTTTGAGAGACTGCCGGACCTGAGAATCTATCAAACGCAATGGCGTCTGGTAACTTCGCTTGACGTTGAAAAATATTTACAACACGCACCTCCGGTTCAACAACTAATTCCATGCTTAATCAACTTTGCAAAAGGCATGAGGCAGCAAAATGCCTCAATGAAGGTCTTGGACCTCACTTGGTTAAGAAGGAGGAAAACACGCGCTATTATCGAAACTTGATAAGATCCGCCATAGGTGACCACCCGTACTTGAAGGTAAAGTCACCCCGACGTAGTGCGCCGTTTGGATTCATGGGTACAATCAGCAACATCTTATTTGGGACTTTGACTCAAGAGGACGCAGAATTCTACAATCAAGAGTTGAACAAAATATACAAGAATCAACAAGAGATCACGGAGGTAATAGCGAGACAAACTCATATCATCAAGGGTGAGTTTTCGACGGTTCATACGAGATTGTTGAATCTAACTAAAGGAATGTCCGAACTCATGAAGGCCGTTTCCGAACATTCTCACCAATTACAAGAAACTCAGTCAGAATTGGACAGGCTGCGTTTCGAGAACGTTATAAGGGAGGCACTATTTGAAATCGAAAAAGGTTTAGACGACTATAGTACGAATTTATTGTTATTAATAGACGCAATACTCCTGGCAAAGCAGGGCATTGTCCATCCAGCGATTTTCTCACCTCAACAATTACTAAATTCTGCTCTAAAAATTAGGCAAACTTCTTCGTACGAATTCCCCTTCTCACCTGAAGAGCTGTTAACGGAACAGCTCGAAAGAATTACTAAGTTGAATATATTTTTCTCAAAAGGCAGAATAGTTTTTGAGCTCACTGTACCATTATTAGATCACCAGATATTCAATCTCTACAAAATTTACCCCTGTCCATCCATTCAATCACTTGGGTCCAAAACGGTAACGTCATACATTCAACCACAGTTCACGTACATTGCAATGTCTTCGGATGAACAGCGATATTTCCTGCCTACTGAGGATTATTTAAGAACCTGCCATCATCATCATAAGCAGCTATTAGGGCCAGTCACACTACCTGTGTATCAGACGAATCAACATGCCACCTGCGAAACCACACTGCTGCTGAACCCCACCACTGTGGATTGGAGTACCTGCAATATAAGGGTGACCGGCAACTTGAAGCCCTACTGGCGACCGTTAAACGCACCCGCCGCGTGGCTGTTCTTTATGCCCGAGGAAAAGAAGGCGCAAATTTATTGCAAGGACAAGAAGGCGACAGTAAAGACCTTTTATAAAACAGGGATCCTCAAACTGGAAGCAGGATGCCAGACTATGATAAATTCAGTACAGTTGAAGGCTCTGGATATAATAGAAACCTCGGAAGAAATAGTATACAGCCCTGCTGTTTCATACAATCTGTCGTTTTTATTGCCAGAAATATCGGAACATCACTTCAAGGCAATAGAATTAAACACACCAAGTAAAGAACAGCTCACCAATCACTGGGATCAGCTTCCGGCAGCTATCTCTCTTGGTGAAATAGAAAAACAGGTAAAAGGTATTACCACTCATCAGGAATTGGTCAAGCACCAACAAGTCGCAATTTTTTCCTCTACGGGGATAACAGTGTTATTCCTAATTTTTGTCGTCATCTTCATCTTGAAATTTAACGTTTTCAAGAAATATAGCATGCGCCGCGACAATGTAGAACAAACGGGGATAAACATCATCGAATCTCCGGAGGAGGTAACACAACCCCGAAATATGAAGCCTTCCCGTTCAATTTACTGAGGAGCAGGACTACTCCCACCCTTCAACAGGACCGCACATCTGCAGAGATAAGGAGGTCCGCAGCCCTTATAAGAGAGGAGCACTGGGTTTCCCAAACCACAGTCACAGCATCCATGCAGGACAGACATAGTATCGCTGTTCAGACGGAACGTATTGACTGCTCCGAGAAAGAGAATCTCAGAATGATTATCCCTCAACCCTACCAGCCTGCGAAGGAAGGAAGAGTCGTCAGGGGCAGGGCCACAAGTACCAGAAGGACGGCAAAGCGGCTACCGACCGGGCCTACGAAGCAGCCCCACCACCTTGAGTTCTTCGTGGTGACCGACACGAACATTCGTGACTGGACCCCAGGGGAACCTTGGGAGAAAAGGCAAAAACTACAATGAGGGCGATGGAAATCAACACACCATTCCGCTGCATCGTGGGCGAGGTCGAAAGCCAGACGACGGCCTGGATCGCAGCCGAGCACCATCCGGAGGAGGTGATAACCTTCTTTCGGCACTTTTATAGGCACATGGAGGACCGTCACCACCTGTGTGTACCTCTGCTGGCCGCCGTCAAGCCTGGTCTGCTCGTGGCCGTGCAGAAGGGGAGGTTCCGCTGGTTCCGGGGAAGGGTGACCGCAGTGACAGGAGTCACAGTCGCCGTCTTTCTGGGAGATTACGGCCTGAGAGAGGAGCTAGAAGTCGGTCGGCTGCGGATCCTCCCGCCACGCTTCCGCACTCTACCTTGGCGTGCGATCCGGTTGGACCTGGAGGGCGTTCGTCCTCGAAACACGCGCCCCATTGCAAATATCATAAACTTTGCAAAGCACGTGATGGGCAGCAGGAGAGGCTGTGTCACTAGTATTTCAAGGGCAGAGGACGGACGCATCGAGGGGCGCCTTCTCCTGGACAGGCTGCCGGGGCAACCACCGCACGATGTGATTGAGGGATGGCTCCAACAGGATTCGTCGTCTCAATCTAAGCGTCACCATAGAATAAGTACACACACTACACCCACACTACACTACACCCGTCAATTTTTCTTTCTCTCTCTCTTTTTCGTTCTCTTCCGCGAAGTACATGTATATATATAGACATTTCTCTTATTTTGCGCGCTTTTTCCCCTCTTGTTTGCTTTTGTTTGTCATATCTATTCCGATCAAATTTTTTTTTTCTCAAGTCCATACTATCTAGGACGTTCCCTTCCTGTTGAGAAAGCATCACGCAAACCGCGATGTTTCTTCTTGGTGGGGAGATGTTACGGATACAGAAAATCTTCCGTTCATTTCCTCACTGGAATCTCTTCCAGATCGTCTCTGGAGGGAAGCGTCCTAGATAACCTTTGATATCTTGGTTGAACCCTTTCATTGGGACTGAGCTCTGGCTCTGATTTAATTGAAAGTCACAAAAACTAGAGTTATTAGTCTGGCCCTAAGTGCCTGATTAGATTATGGACAAAGCAGCCCATTCATGATAAGGGTATATAAACCCTCTGATTCTTACTCTCGGGGGCTAGTACTTCAGTAGACACGAATCGCGTCACATCTTGCTGTACTTTCGAGAAGTCGACTTTCAGTTAGATCGGGCTAAAGATCCCTTTCGAGTCAAAGTTAACCATACGGATTCCGCGTATTCGGCATAAAATCTGTTAGGCATTATTAAGGTCACTTCCAAGCCCCCGCATTGCCATTGCGTTAAAATAGGTAATTTTCTTTCTCATTTCTGTTCTTTTACACATGCGCTATCGCGACAAATACATTTGTACTACAGATTATTATAGTAGAATATATTTGTGTTACACGATAATCTTGTGTATACCCTTAATTATCGTCCTGTATCCTAATTTAATAGTTGAATGTTCCCACAAGATACAACCTTACCGCTCAGGTTGTATCAATTAGATTATAATAGTTACGAGGCCTTAACCACCTTGCGACTCCCTGATTTCGCATCAGGTTCGTTCGTATCCTTGCAGCTCCCCGATTTCGCATCAGGTTCGTCTGCATTCTTTCCAACCTCCTAACGGCTCCCCAATTTCGCATTGGGTTCGTCCGTGTCTTGCTACAACTTCCTAGCAGCTCCCCGATTTCGCATCGGGTTCGTCTGTGGGTCTCTCTCCTAGTGACTCCCCGATTTCGCATTGGGTTCGTTCACGAAGTTCCACCTTCCTAGCAGCTCCCTGATTTCGCATCAGGTTCGTCTGCGCTTGACTCTATCCTTAGAGGCTCCCCGATTTCCGATCGGGTTCGTCCTCGTCGTCTATCATCCTAGCGGCTCCCCGATCTCGCATTGGGTTCGTCCGCTTACCTTCATCTATCAAATTTATTCCTTATTCCTAGGGTCATAACCCTTCGCCGGCCACTCGTGCTGCTCGCGGCCTTGGCTCGTAACAAGGCAATCGTCATAAAACTGAACAATTCGTATTCCAATATGGCTGCCTGACTATCGCGCTTTCCGACTTCTCTCCGAGCGTAACCGAGAGATCCTCGTCTCTCCTGCAGGGCTGTGACGGAGAGGGAGATATGTCACGCGCTCGCAGGAAAGACCTAGACAGGGATACGACGAAGCAGCTTGATTTTTCGATGCGCCTACTACAAAAGCATTCAGCGAGGAAGCAATATTTTTTGATGCTCTTTGCGTAGAAATGTTCTCCGAATTATTGCGCTTCGCCGTACAGAGCCCTTTTTTGGAAAAAGTGTACAGAAAAAAAAAATTTCTATAAAAAACATACAAAATTATTGTTTATAAAGATTCAGGAGACAAATTGCAAAAAAGGGCTCTGTACGGCGACGCGCAATAATTCAGGAAATATATCGATACCAAAATTATGCAAAAATATTGCTTCCCCGCTGAATGCTTTTGTAGTAGGCAATCGTCATAAAACTGAACAATTCGTATTCCAACATGGCTGCCTGACTATCGCGCTTTCCGACTTCTCTCCGAGCGTAACCGAGAGATCCTCGTCTCTCCTGCAGGGCTGTTTCGGAGAGGGAGATATGTCACGCGCTCGCAGGAAAGACAAAGACAGGGATACGACGAAGCAGCTTGATTTTTCGATGCGCCTACTACAAAAGAATTCAGCGAGGAAGCAATATTTTTTGATGCTCTTTGCGTAGAAATGTTCTCCGAATTATTGCGCGTCGCCGTACAGAGCCCTTTTTTGGAAAAAGTGTACAGAAAAAAATATACGCGTGGAAAATCACGCGCGCTAGAAGTGAAACTTCTTGCAGTCTAGTAATGTTTAGAAGCAAATTAAGATTGGAAATGTTAAAAAAAAACAAGATCAGGAAAAACAAATACAAAAAGAAAAAAACAAGATCAGGAACAACCAATACAAAAAAAAACAAGATCAGGAACAACTAATACAAAAAACAAGATCAGGAACAACTAATACAAAAAAAATCATAGAAAAAGTTTCACTTCAAACATAATGAACGATCAAAATTTGTTTCGCAAAGAAGGAGAGCGTATGGGAAATGCTATGAACTACTCTTTCTTTCTCATACGCTCTCCTTATTTGCGAAGCAAATTTTGATCGTTCATTATGTTTGAAGTGAAACTTTTTCTATGATTTTTTTGTATTAGTTGTTCCTGATCTTGTTTTTTTTTGTATTGGTTGTTCCTGATCTTGTTTTTTTCTTTTTGTATTTGTTTTTCCTGATCTTGTTTTTTTTTTAACATTTCCAATCTTAATTTGCTTCTAAACATTACTAGACTGCAAGAAGTTTCACTTCTAGCGCGCGTGATTTTTTTTAAATGTAATTTTGTATTTCATATACATACCTCTTTTTATTCTGTTCCACGCACGGTAGTTTTTAGCTATTAGCTATTTCTTTCCAATATATCTCTGTAAAATAAAAAAAAAGAATATTTAATGTAAAAGTATTCGCACGTGGTGTCGTAACATAACCATGTATTATTTTAAATGCAATTTTGTATTTCATATACATACCTCTTGTTTTTTAAATATATATCTAATATATATAATAACCGAAAGGTAATATCACTTAAACACACTTTATTAATTAATAATAATTAATAAATTCACTTTAAAAGCACGATAAACTGTACAGAAGCGCTGAAGCCCACAATACAAAGAGTGAGAGAGAGCGCTATAGATCCCTACAGTGTGATCTTCAAATCGCCCGTAAGACGGCGCAGTCTATCGATCCACTTCCGTAACGC
The DNA here is from genome assembly GCA_916610235.2 of Lasioglossum morio. NCBI lineage: Eukaryota > Metazoa > Arthropoda > Insecta > Hymenoptera > Halictidae > Lasioglossum > Lasioglossum morio. The sequence goes on along the minus strand of CAKAJA020000868.1, from coordinate 7,682 downwards.
CGACACGTCACATCCGTTACTTTAGAAAATTGTTACCCTCAGCACAGAAGTTTCACTTCAAAAATTTTCTATAAAAAACATACAAAATTATTGTTTATAAAGATTCAGGAGACAAATTGCAAAAAAGGGCTCTGTACGGCGACGCGCAATAATTCAGGAAATATTTCGATACCAAAATTATGCAAAAATATTGCTTCCTCGCTGAATGCTTTTATAGTAGGCAATCGTCATAAAACTGAACAATTCGTATTCCAACATGGCTGTCTGACTATCGCGCTTTCCGACTTCTCTCCGAGCGTAACCGAGAGATCCTCGTCTCTCCTGCAGGGCTGTGACGGAGAGGGAGATATGTCACGCGCTCGCAGGAAAGACAAAGACAGGGATACGACGAAGCAGCTTGCTTTTTCGATGCGCCTACTACAAAAGCATTCAGCGAGGAAGCAATATTGTTTGATGCTCTTTGCGTAGAAATGCTCTCCGAATTATTGCGCGTCGCGGTACAGAGCCCTTTTTTGGAAAAAGTGTACAGAAAAAAAAATTTTCTATAAAAAACATACAAAATTATTGTTTATAAAGATTCAGGAGATAAATTGCAAAAAAGGGCTCTGTACGGCGACGCGCAATAATTCAGGAAATATTTCGATACCATAATTATGCAAAAATATTGCTTCCTCGCTGAATGCTTTTGTAGTAGGCAATCGTCATAAAACTGAACAATTCGTATTCCAACATGGCTGCCTGACTATCGCGCTTTCCGACTTCTTTCCGAGCGTAACTGACCTACGATTAAAAGAAGAGAAGAATAGAGAGATCCTCGTCTCTCCTGTTCGGCTGCGACGGAGAGGGAGATATGTCACTCGGTCGCAGGAGAGACAAAGACAGGGATACGACGAAGCAGCTTGATTTTTCGATGCGCCTACGCAGGATGGCTATGGCCGGATTTGGGGGTCATATTCACCCCCAGTGGTATTTTAATCGTTCTTGAACCATTCGATAGCCTATCCAAAGAGACTCTTCTCTGTCAAGTTTCAGCCCCCTATCTCATCTGTAAGGGTAGTTATTGCAAAAAAATGAAAAATCAGTTTTTGGTCCATTTTCCCCATTTATTGTCAATCTAAAAATCTGAAAAAAATGTGACACGTTTCGGATACTAAGCCTCATATTCGGTATCATTTTCAGAATTTTTTCGTTACAAACTATGGTTTTAAAAAATGAAAAACACGAAAACAAAACGGAAAAATGCAGATTTCATATAGAAATCTTGAACAGATTTAATTTAGCAATGAGGGTAGGGAGTAGGAATAAGAGGCCGATTCTACGATCAGACTTATCATTGTAGGTAGATTCCTACCTTTACCGGCACCATGTGCCTTATAGTGCGAGCATACTTTGCAGGGGGTGGGGAGGGAGGTTTTTCGTGGTATGTAACATGATACATGATATTCCGAACGTGCTTCACGAATAGTGCGAGCATACTTTGCGGGGGGTGGGGAGGGGGGTTTTTCGTGGTATGTAATATGATACATCGAGAAGATAATTGTTTGCGGGGGAGTGGGGGAGGGGGGATTTTTTAAGAACATAGCGAGACCATATTATCTGTGCTGTATATAGTTTCCTCTTATCTACTCGATGCATTCCTATTGGACCCCCCCACGAATATGATATTTCGTACGTGCTTCGCGAATATGATACATCGAGAAGATAGTTTTTGTAGAGGTTATCTATGACAGAGGTTCTTTCGCGGTATGTAATGCGATACCCCTGGGGGAACACATGTTTTTTCCAGGAAGACTTGACCTTGAACGTGTTTGAATGTCGTTCCTACCCATCGTTTAAGCACACTGTTTATATCGTTCTAAGAGAGAGATAGTTTCTCATTAACAGAGTGGTATAGAGTTCCCCTTATCTTTCCAACGTGACTATCGTGAAATAGCGCGAGCTCGTTTCTGAGCGGTATAGATTTCCTCCTTATTTTTTAGATGTCTCGTGCGGAGATGTTTGTTACGTCTATTTCTGGAAAGGGGTATGTGTTTAAAAGAAATAATATCGGTGGCCAAAGAGAAAATCAAAGAGTATTTGTCCTTTTACTTCTGATCTCCTGTTCTGTAGAAAATCTGACCACCGCCTCTGTTTTCACTCAGTCTTTCATTTTTTGTTTTAATAAACATCCTTTGACCCAATTACATCTCTGTTACTGCCCAGTCTTTCTTTATCATTTCTCTCCTCGTCTTTATACCATCTGAAAATAGGTTCTGTTTCATACTAACTTACCTTATAGATCGACCATATTTTGCGGGGTGGTGGGGGAGGGGGACACCTTATAGCCCGACAATATTTTTGCGGGGGGTGAGGGGGAGGGGAGATTTTTCAAGGAAATTAATAAATAAACATCCTTTTGGCGGTGGGTATCGAGTCGCCGAGCCGTGATATCTGATCACATCTCTTCTCATTCAGTCTTTCCTTATCATTTTTTCAAATAAACATCCTTTGACTCTAATCACATCTCTGTTTTCGCTCTCCTTATCATTCCTCTTCTCGTCTTTACTGTATATTCGTAATAGCAACATCCTTTTGACGGCCGGTATCGAGTCGTGATATCTGACCACATCTGTTTTCACTCAGTCTTTTCATTATCATTTCTTTCCTCTTCTTCATAGAGGTAGTCAAAGAATCGAAGAGTCGTAGAATCGCGTCCGAACGTGTTCGAACGTGTTCGAACGTGCTTCTTACCTATGGGGGAGGGGTTGACCTTGATTTTTTCAAAGACTGTTTCCCACGAAAACGCGTGCACTTTCGTTTAAGACGATTGTCCTGAACGATGTAAGAGTGAGAGAGAGAGAGAGAGAGAGAGAGAGAGACCGTTCATGATGTAAGAGAGAGAGAGAGACCATTTACGATGTAAGGGAGAGAGAGAGAGAGAGAGAGATTGAGAGAGACCGTTCACGATGTAAGAGAGAGAGTTTTTAATTAACAGAACGGTATAGAGTTTCTCCTTATCTTTTCGACGCGACTATCGCGAAATAGCGCGAGCCCGTTTCAGAGCAGTATAGAGTTTCTTTTTCGATGTAAGATCATGTCCGAACATCTTTTCTAATATCGCGAGCGGAGATTTCGTTTCCCTCTTTTTTAAAAATTAATACGAATAAGAATTTACGTGCTCAAGATGTTTTGAATCCAGATTTTATGAATAATTTGATTGAATTTGCTGACGGATTCAAGTTACTTAAAAATATTCGTTCATCGCCAGCATATTGGGAACAAAAAAAGAAAGAGTTACTAGCAATGATCCGTCAATTGAGTAAACCCACTTTCTTTATGACAGTGTCGGCTGCAGAAAGTTACTGGCCTGAGTTGTTACAATCATTTATGAAATATCGCGATGGTGGTAAAACATTATCTGTACAAGATGCATTCAATTTGGATTACAATACCAAAACTGATCTAATTAAAAATGATCCCGTTACATGCGCTCGATATTTCGATCATAGAGGCACATAAGCTTATGTGGTTATTAAGACAAAAACAAAGTAATTTCGGAGAATATGAGGTTGTGAATAGTTATGAACGAGTGGAAATTCAGCAACGTGGAAGTCCACATGAACATATGTTTCTGTGGTTGAAATGAGCACCTATGTACAATAGTGTTAAAGATAGACACGATCATATTGGTAATGTCACGTCCGGTGGTTCTGCCATAGATAATAATTAATAAACTCAATCATATGTAATTTCTGATTTTCTTTTTATATTTGTTCCATTAATATTGCACGAGAACTATAACGAATTATAACATCAAATATTATAATTAATACTTGAATTATTGTATTTTATACTATATTGCGAGCGATAGAATTAAGAGAAACCTATTTTAAACAAATGAAATAATTCAAAATATAATATGCGCGAGCGATCAATTAAATCAAACATCCGTTGAAATTATTCATCACTGAAGAATGGAAAAATAGCAACAATAGACTGGTGACTAAATAACCAAGAGGATGCGTAGAGCCATTTGATCCATCAATATAAAATGAATCGGTAATTAAACATCCGTTCAAAATACAAACGTGAAGAAGAGATTAAGAAGAAAAATGATTACGAAGAATTGATGAAGCTACACCCACCCTAAGAAGATGAAGCCTGGAACAAAGGATTGACAAATCTATAAAAGGATGGCTCACCATCAAGTCAGTCAGTCAATCATCAAATGAACCATCGTAAAGAGTCATAAATGAGTTCAGTGAAATTCAGTTCAGTCAATAAATCAAATTGAGTTGTGTTCAGTTGAGTTTTGGTGAAGTTGAAATTAAAGGCGTGTACACCCGCCGGAGAACCAACAATATCATCATCACCCGGAGAAGCAGAAAAACCATCATCAAAGCGTGATTATCCCGCTGGAACAACAACAACAACTGCACCAGCAGCTTCAAAAATCTTCAGAGCAACATCTCGAAAAGCAAACCGTATCCGAAAGCGAAAAGTCATCTATTGGTAAATACTAACAATTTACTATAAGATCCTAATAATACAAATGTATCCGAAGTTTGTCGTTTAAAATATACTTATATTATTCTATTTTATTTAAATTCAACATATCAAATCATTTATAAAAAGTACCTGATTTCAATCTCTACGTACCACATCCTCAAAGAAAGCCATTTAGTATTTAAGAAATCTTCAATTTCCCGAACCGAAGCCGGTGAATGCAGGTAGGTTCAAAACTGCGTTATATCTCTTTATCATTTTTATTAAAAATCTTCTAACTTATAATTTCCATCTAAAAACGTCCACCTTAGGACGCAACATAATAATAAATTTGTGACAGCGGTGGGATCTAACGCAGGAATTGAAGATTTTATTTTCTTTTCTTGGTTATAAACACTTGTTTCTCTAAAAATTTTAACAATGGCATGTGGTGGTAACAATGGAGATGAAGTCAGAGACATTCAAATGCAAGTAATAAAACAAGCTATTGATGAAATAAAAAGAGCTCAAGAAAGTAATGATTTTATAAGGGAACTTGGTCCTAAATTTAGAGAATTAAATGATCAAATAGCACAAATGCAGGATACATTACGATCACTAACCCAACCGAAAAAGACCGAACAACCGACACCGACAATAGAACATGTAACTTCCGACCAGACTGTAACTGGAAATCCGATACGTATTAAGGACGCGTTACAAACAGTACCGATATTCGATGGTCATAAACCTTCAGTATTTCAATTTATAAGAGCATGCGAAAGAGCCAAATCAATGCTTCCAGCGAATCAAGAACCATACTTGGTTAAATTGCTCACAAATAAGCTTAGAGGTCATGCGTTTATGGCTGTCGAAGACTCGAATATTACAACTGTGGAAGAATTCGGGACAAAAATTAAAATTATGTTTGGGGCCCAAAAAACTCTTAATCAGTATAAGGGAGAATTAGGTAATATATTCAAAAAACCCAATGAGAGTATGTTAGATTACATAAACCGCACAAAAGATTTGAGATTAGCAATTATGGATGAAGAACGCACTCAATTTGGGGAATTAACTGAAACAACACAAATTATATTAGAGACTGATGTAATTGAAGCATTTTTAAACGGCCTACCATCTAACATTCGTGTCAGAGTACAATTGGAAGGAAATAGAAATCTAGAAGAAACATACGCCAATGCAATTAAAGTCTCGAAACAAATACAACAAGAGGAAGAGCGAATGAGACCATTCTTTTCTAATCTTAGAGACCGTAGAAATTTGCCTCAGTTTCAATATCGATATCAACAGCCTCCAAGGCCAGATAATAATAATGGATCACGCTGGCGACCTAATCTTACCAATAACAATGACAGGAGCGAAAACGGCAATCTGAGACCTAACAGACAAGCAGGGATCAATAATCAAGTTGAAACGAATATTCCACCTGTTACTTGTAACTATTGTAAAAAACTAGGTCATACGATTAAGGAATGTTATAAATTCAAAGCTAAGGTAGAATCTGGTGAGATTGTACCCTACTCTCAGCAAAAGTCGGGAAACGAGAAGTTCTCCCAAGGGAACAGAGGCGCGACCAAGGGAGTAAATCTTATAGAGCGCCAATCCATAATGAAGATCGATGCATCTATACCGAAGATGGCACCGACAGAAGTAACAACAATCAAGAAGAACGACTCTCCAGGAACGAGTCATTCGAAGGAAGTAAAGATCAAAGAGTCGAAAATGAAGGAAGAAGAAATCGACCTAGAAGGATTGTCAATATTCAATTAGATTCGAACAAAAACATTCCCACTATAATGATCACTTCACCAGATCTTCAAGGAATAACTACACTTTTAGTGGACTCAGGTTCGGAAGTCAACCTTATCAAGGAATTCATGGTCCCAACGAATGTGGACATCAACACAAATAATGCTATTAATATTCGAGGAATCTCGACCGAGGTCCTGGCCACCCTAGGGACGGCATCAATCAGGATAGCAGGTCATCAAGTATTATTCCATGTTGTTAGCAACCGAATATCGATAGATCAAAACGGAATCTTAGGATCCGACTTCTTATTAAATCATCAAGCAAATGTTGACTATTCCGCGAAACACTTAAAATGGGGAAATACGTATATACCATTTGTCGAAGAACAACAAATAACTGTTCCAAAGAGAACATCAATTCCGCTAATAGTAAATATAATCAATCCTGAAATACAGCAGGGTTATATTCCTCGAATTCCTGAAGAAAAAGGAATATTTATTGGAGAAACAGTGGTCAGCAATAATAAAGGGAGAGCGTATATAAGAGTTACGAACGCGACATTGAAAGACTACGTCTTTGACGTACCTGTCGTGAAACTCGAACCGTTCGAAGAGATTACTACTAATCAGACTGTAGATACTCGTCAAGTAGCAATGGCAAGGTGTTGCAATCGATTCGAGAATATATTGGAACTATTAAGACTTGATCACCTCAATGAAGAAGAAAAGAAAAACATTTTAAAATTAATTGAGCAAAATCAAGATAGGTTTCATATCTCTGGAGAAACCCTCGAAGGCACTGATGTGCTACAACACAAAAATACTGCAAATGATGTTCCAATAAATACTCGACAATATCGCTTTCCACCAATTCATAAGGAAGAAATCAATAGACAAGTACAGGAATTATTAGAAACAGATGTAATCGAATCATCTACGTCACCATATAATTCGCCAGTATGGATCGTGCCAAAGAAACAAGATTCTCAAGGAAACAAACGATGGCGTCTCGTAATTGATTATCGAAATTTAAATGAGAAAACTATTGGTGATGCATATCCTTTACCTAATATTACAGAAATTTTAGATCAACTTGGAAGTGCAAAATATTTTTCTATATTTGATTTAGCTTCTGGATTTCATCAAATTAAAATGGCACCTGAGGTCGCTCATAAGACAGCATTTTCAACACCTTATGGCCATTTTCAATTTAAAAGAATGCCTTTTGGATTAAAAAATGCTCCAGCCACATTTCAACGACTAATGAATAGTGTGCTGGCAGGACTTCAAGGATCTGAATTATTTGTATATCTAGATGATATAGTCATATATTCAAGTTCTTTGCAAGACCATGAAACTAAATTTAATAAGTTAATGGATCGATTACGCATTGCACGATTGAAATTACAACCTGATAAATGCGAATTTTTACGACATGAGGTA